>CABHPQ010148786.1:0-20491 GCA_902168405.1 Peromyscus aztecus | reverse complement strand
TGCTTACCCACTGAGCTGCCTCTGCAGGCCAACTCACTAACATGAAAACACAACTATTCAAAATGCAAGTTAACGTTTGGGGTGGGACTTCCACAAACACTCTCTAGAGTGGCTAGGCCAGGCCTGAGCTCATTCCCATCTTTACTCCATGAAGAACTAGTGCTCGGCACAGCCAGGTTCTGGGGTAGGAGAGTAAAAAGGACAGTCTAGCTGGTCGTTCAGCTTACGCCACTGACCGGCAGCAATGCTCTGAAACTGAAGATCAGTAAATCCACGGAGTACCACATTAGCCAGCACACTTCTGTCTCTGCTGAAGAATAATGGGAAGTGTCATGTGCTTTGCAGAGATCCCATTCTAGTAACTTACAAGCACAGACAATAGCCAGAGCCAGGACAGAATCAATGAGATCTGAACCCTGCTCTAACAAGTTCACACTGCAGGAAGACTACCACTGCATGCTGGCATTCCTCCAAGTCCAGCACAGCAACCCCAGAAACGTGAGTCATCCTGTAATTCATCATCTCACTCTGCGCTCCATCCTGTTGTAAAATTAAAATACAGCTCTCTCTCAAACTGTTTACAGGTCTCAAATATTTATAGACTTATGTCTCTCCTTCACTGTCTCTCAGCCAAGATAAATACTTTCAGCTCTTTCTCCTTTCCTTTTAAAGCCAATTCCTCAATTCAAATCATCGTTTTGGTGGCTTTAAAATCTCTGCTTTTGTATTACATTCTAGGATCCAAATCACACAACTGAAATATTGTTCCAGACAGGAAAACAAACACAGAAAACAACAACAAAAATACCAATTTAGTTACTCTCAATTTCCTTTGTTATATCATCAAGTTGCAAGGTTATATTTTTCTAATACTATACTTGTATGAGTTTTCCAGGTCTGTCATATGAAATAATCATTTAGAGACAATGAGTACACAGAAACAGTTGTGACTTAACAAATGGTGTAAAGAACAGGAAATAAAGCAGTTAAAAGCCTTCCAGCACCTCAAACAGTAGCCCTGTTCTTCAGCTCACTAAAAGAAATTTCGAACATCTCCATCACCTTTTAATAATATATTCCTATTTTATATATTTTACATTTTTCTATTGACAACAATGTATATGTATAGGTTGAACATTCCATTCCTGAAAATACTTGGGCAAAAGCAAGACAGTACAGTACAGAGAGCTATCAAGATCCCAGTCAATGGGAGGGACAGGTAGACTGTCCCCGATTTCCTTAGTTACTTAGGAATGGTGGAAAGACACAGTAACTGTGTGGGAACAATATAAACAAGCCTAAGATGGTTCAGAACCTCGCTCAGAATATATGTAAACGCTATTCTCACCCTAGGAGAAAGGCTTTCGTAATCAGTGGGGAATCCACTCTTTGGCTCACAGAGATTCAGGACCTTAAAACAAACAAACCCACAAATACTGGAACCTGATATTTAGGGCCTGCCTCAGTCAAGCTGCAATCCAAACCTTTTTTGTCCTACTTTATACTACACCCAGTTATTCTTATTTGAGCCAGGCACAACCTGTGTCCTTTCTGAGATAATACAAGGGCCTTCTTATCTTAGAATTTTGTTTGTTTGTTTGTCTTTTGAGACAGGGTTTCTCTGTGTAGCTTTGCGCCTTTCCTGGATCTCGCTCTGTAGACCAGGCTGGCCTCGAACTCACAGAGATCCGCCTGGCTCTGCCTTCCGAGTGCTGGGATTAAAGGCGTGTGCCACCACCGCCTGGTTTTCATCTTAGAATTTTTATAACCAACATTTCTACTGATTACTTTTGCTAACCAAATCTCTCAATTCCATATCAAGGTTCAACTGCTCCCTGAAATATCACCTTATTCCCCACCGAACTTATTCCTGCACCTCTGAAGGACCTACAGTCTCATCCTCCCTAACTTGTAACTGTTGGTCTTATGTCATGATGCTTATCGTAGCCTACAGCCTTCTTCAGAGGGTCTCTGATGCAGTCACAGCTGCATCATTCCCGTTTCCCCTTATTTTACATGGACACAGAAATAATTCATTGAGAACAGTGTTTCAAATACTTGGTTACAAAAATACAATAATCAACATTATGGAATTTCTACAACATTTATTGTATACAACAAGGATCATAAACCCGGCCCTCTCAGAAAGTTATAATCTGGGAGAAGATCTAAGACAGTGATTCTCAACCTTCCTAATGCTGCGACCCTTTAATACAGTTCCTCGTGTGGTGGTGACCCCCAATTATAAAATTATTTTCATTGCTACTTTATAATTGTAATTTTGCTACTGTTATGAATCCTAGTGCAGATATCTGCGTTTTCCAATGGTCTTAAGCAATCCCTATGAAAGAGTTGTCGATCCACAGATTGAGAACTGCTGATCTAAGACATCTATAGGAGACTAACAAATACCATAAGAGAATAAAAATGAAATATAACAGGAATGAAAAACAATGAAAGATGATTTCATTTCAAAGTTGAGACGGATTATGAAAGTAAGCTTTACATTTTTGTATTTATTATGGTGTGCTGGTGTTTTTCTGCATGTATGTCTGTGCACCAGGTGCATGCCTGGTGCTTGTAGAGGCCAGAGGACAGCATAAGATCCCTGGGAACCGGAGTTACAGCCAGCTGTGAGTTGCCATATGGGTGCTTGGAATCAAACCTAGGTCCTTGGCAAGAGCAGCCAGTGTTTAACTGCTGAGCCTTCTCCAGCCCCAAGCTTTAGTATTTGTGCTAAGCCTTGAAAGACAAGTACATTTAAGTATGTAGAGACAAAGAATAAGAAGACAAGGAAATGCGAGTCATTAAGGCAAGAAACCTCAGGATGATACAGAAACAACCATTAGTAAAAGGCATGCAGAAAGGAAGGGGGTGTGTGTAGAAAAAACATCTGAAGTCATTAGAATTATATCCAGTAAGATCCTGAAAACCAAATAGGAAACTTGAACTTTACTTTTTCTATAAGATTATATCCCACAGTTCCTGAGAGGCTAATAAATGGAATGGGAGGGAAAAGACTGTTAAAGGAGACAAATGCAGAGGCCAGTTAGCACCATGGCAAAAGAAAAACCTGATTTATTAGGGCCTGAGCACAGAAGGAGGAGGCACAGGGGATAAAAACGGATGAGTAGAAAAGGTATTACAGCTATACCCTGTCACGCTCTGGATGTAAACTACAAAGAAGGTCTGTGTAAAGGGAAGAGATGTTTCTCCGCCAGGAAGAGGCTGCTGCCATAACCAGGGGAGAAGATACCAAGGGATAGCAAACTTAACAGGAAAAACTGAGTCCTAGTCATACTGAATAGTACCAGTAAGCATTCAGATCACAGTATCACAAACAAACCACGATAATGTCTTCTACTTAGAACAAGGAACTTTGTAAAACAAGAGAAAAACATTCAATCCTGAATAAAAGATTCTTACCAATGATTCAAATGTGACTGGAACCTTAAAAGTACAAAACCTAAATGCTATCTACGGACCATTCCAAAGCATTCTCAAGTACCGATGAACCATTTCAAAACCTGGTGACTCAATGGTAAATACAAAACTGGAAATCTAGAAGACTTAAAGATCCTTAGATTCTTTAAAAATGCTAAATGAATGGATGACTTGTGGTCACAATGTCACAATAAGAGCCGGTCAGGGCAGACTCCAGGTCTGACTGACAAGGTGCCAAAGGTACTAACTACATCTCTTTATGCATTCCTTCTCTTCTGTAGCAAATAATTCTCCTCAGTTAATAAAGCTGGAATCTACCTCGACTAACCCCTATCATCTCTGGATCTATGCCTTATAGTCTTAATAAAAAAATTAATAATCATGCCGGGTGGTGGTGGCGCACGCCTTTAATCCCAGTACTCTGGAGGCAGAGGCAGGCGGATCTCTGTGAGTTCGAGGCCAGCCTGGTCTACAAAGCAAGATCCAGGAAAGGCGCAAAGCTACACAGAGAAACCCTGTCTCAAAAAACCAAAAAAAAAACCAATAATAATAATCATCATCATCATCATCTAAGCTGAAAAGGAAGAGAAGTACTTCACATATAATTTAGTTAACAAATGTTTGTTATATATACTGAATAAAATATATGACCAAACATTTGCATTGTGGCTAATTTGCCTAATAAGTATGTTCTAGTTATTAAATGCATTTATCCATTTATTTACTATTAAGTAATGCTGGTAATAACATTATTTCACCAGACATAATGTCATTATTTCAGCTTAAGTCTTAAGGAGACAAAAAATGAGAAGTCAACTTTCATTATTAGAGTTTTTATATAAAGACAAATTGAAGTGAAATGCACTGGCTTTACCTATTAACTGAACATTAAAATTATATATTACTAATCATTTGTTAAAAAAAATCACACTGACATTTTATGGCTATGTACTGATTTAACATAATAACAGACACTAGATGTTTAAAGATAATCTTGTTTGGTTGGTTCTTGATTATTTGAGACAGAATCTTGCTATGTAGCCCAGGCTGGCTGCAAACTTAGCTCTTCCATCTGAGTATTGGGATCATAGGTGTGCACTACTGCACTCAGCAAAGGGTAAATGGAGAGAAAGAGAGAGCTGGTGTGGGGGTGGGGGAGAGGGAGAGAGAAGAGGGGAGGGAGGGACTGAGGGGTGGGGGGAAGACCGGTTTACTCTTGGCCTAGGCTGTCCTTGAACTCATGGCAATCCTTCTACTCCAGCTTCCCAAGTGCTGACATTACAGACAACAGCCACCATGACATCAGCTTCGTCTTTTGATTACAGGTTATAGGTGAGTTTTTATCCCTCCTTTGGTATGTATTTATAAATTTTTCTTAGCTAATGTTCTATTATATTGTACCAAGAAGTACGATTTTGTTAAAAGAGAAAGAAAAAGATGTACTGATGAATTAAAAAAAAAAGACTTACCAGGTCTCTGTGAAGCACCCAGTTTGCATGGAGGTAATGGATACCATCGAGAATCTGGTAAAGCAGTGACTTAACCATAGATCTTGGTAACTGCATGGGCTTTTTATTTGCTTTTGATGCACGGTGAAACTTAATAATATGCTAAAAATTAGAAAATAAAACATACTGTAATAATATAGTCTGCTCATATCTCTGCCAAAGGGGGGAAAACAATCAGAATTGAAATAATTGCTCTGTACTTTACAATTAACTTTTAAATTAATGACATAAAAATTTCTGAATAGTAAGGTTGTCCAAAAAATGTATTTGGAGATGAATATGCCCATGTTAATGTGGGTCTATAATGATCAAATCTAATGAAAACACTGAAATTTTCACTAAATAGCCTCAAAAGGTAAAAAGAATCGATACTTAAATGCCAGTCTAAGAACAGTATTGGTAATATTCTATGTGGGTGGGAGGAAGAAAGAATGGCAACTGTAAATCCTGGCTGTCACATAAACAGTACTTAGTATAGTTGGATAACATCACTGACACTGGATATATCTGAATTACTTGGAAAATACTACCTCCTTGAGGCACAAAACAATGTGATATGTTCCTAGAATTTAATATTATATAGGAGAGAATACTAGAAAGAACAGAGAAAAGGGAGAGAAGAAATTGGAGAATTTTAACAACTTGAAGTAGTAATTGTTAGGTCTCAAACCTAAGACAGCCGTCTGTCAAATGGCTGAGGTGTCAATAACCAGACCATCATTTTCACATCACATGTTAAATGTGGATTATAAAAGCACTGTAATGCAAGGGAGGAAAATGCTACAGCCTCCTCTAACTCCCAACCCCACGTCTGTACTCAAATCAAAAATATGGGCCAGGTCCCATAAAAACAGCCAGTGTTCCTAACTGCTGAGTCACAGCATCAGATCCACACTACTATTAACGTGAGCTTTGTAGAAATAAAGGGGGTTATGATAAATGGGGAAAATGCTTTTGTTTTGAGCTAGGTCTTCGGGTAGCCTTGGATAACTTCAAACTCATGTACTCAAGGATGACCGTCAACTCCTGATTCTCCTGTTTCCACCTCTTAAGGGCTTGGATTACAGGTGTGCATTACCATGATGAGCAAAATAACATTTTAAACGTTTTATTTATGCAGTGTGTGTGTGTGTGTGGGTCAGAAGGTAACTCACAGGAATGGGTTCTCTCAGTCCACCATGTGGGTCCTGGGGGAATCAAACTCAGGTCTTTACGTTTGATGGCAGGTACTTTTTACCGACAGAGCCATCTACCCAGCCCAAACCATGTAATTTTTATTAAGAAAAACACTGGAAGTGCTCATCAATAGCTCGGTAATAGCATGGACTTTCAAAGGTCATTCAATACCCTATAAACCTGTCCAAGTTGTTCTTATGAAGATTTTTTTGATTTATGTAGAAGGCATACAATAACATACTGAACTAAATTTATCCATAATTTAACTGTCACATTTTAATTTTTTTGGCAGTTTTAGACATAAAATGTCTAAAATGCTCTGGTTTTTTCATGTATTGATAAAGCATTCTAAAAACTATATGCATAGTTTTATTTGGTAGACCCAGTTTTAAATACCAAGATACAGTAAGAGATCAACTTTAACTTAAAAACTACTCACAAGCATATCCTTGATCAAATCTGAGCCCTGTGTACTTCACAAAAAGGACCAGTTTTCACTGCATATCACCAAACTGCCTGCCATTAACGGCCTGCACAGAACTAGTCTCTTATTCTAGCAAAACTTCCTCAAGGGAAACTTCTGCGTGATATTGCCGTTTTAAAATCAACATTTACTGTGGTTGCTTTGAGCTGTAATAGAGAGTTAGCTTTCTTTTCTGTGCAACAGTAGTACATATTGACTGCATACATGCCCCTCACCTAGATAAAATAATCCTTCGGACAGAGCACTTTAAACTTACCCAAAGGTCATGTTCTGCATAGTCAAACAGCAGCCACACCTTCCTGTCGCTGTGAGAAAGGAACACCTTCTGCAATGCGATCACGTTAGGGTGCTTCAGTTCTCTCAAAAGCTGAAAGCAAGAGAAAGAGAGAGATCATTACTCATGAGCAAGGAGGGGCTCAGAAGGGAATTCTGCTCATACGTGATGAACAGGATTTTTTTCTATTTGAAACAAGGTCTTACAAGGCCCAGGCCACCCTTGAGCTCACAATCCGTGCGCACCACCATGCCTAACTTTCAAATGAACTCTTCAAATTTTAGAAGAGCCGGATGAGCAGCATGAAGGGGAAATAGCTCTCCAATACCATTCCTGGAGAGAAACTCTGTCATCACCTTTCTGAGCCTCCTCTCCAACGGGCATGTGTGCATGGGTGTGTTCAACAGGACCTTTTTTTTTTTTTTTCCCCCGAGACAGGGTTTTTCTGTGCAGTTTTGGTGCCTGTCCAGGATCTCACTCTGTAGACCAGGCTGGCCTCGAACTCACAGAGATCCGCCTGCCTCTGCCTCCCGAGTGCTGGGATTAAAGGCGTATGCCACCACTGCCCAGCTAGGACAGTGTAAAATGATATAGAAAATGAATATTGTGTCACTACAGAATTCACTGGGTTTGGGAAGATAGTTCTGGAGAATAAAGTGCTTGTACTCCAAGTATAAGGACCTGAGAGATTTAATTCCAATTTAAAAATTCACATTTTTAAAAAAAAGGCAGCCATGGTAACAGCGTGGAGACAGATGGATGTGGGGTGGGGGGCAGCCTGGGGGGTGGGTTCCTCACTGGCCAGCCAGCCTGGCTTACTTATCGAGTTCTAGGTCACTGAGAGACCTCATCTCAAAATAATAACAAAAAGAAAGGACTGAGTAATGACACCTGAGGCTGCTCTCTGGCTTTAACATACACACACATGCATGTACACATGTACACGTACACACACACACACACACACACACACACACACACACACACACACACACACACACTCAACTCCCCTCCCAAAAAAGGAACTATTATTGGTCCATGTGTATTTTCTTTATTGAAGGACTATCTTCTCGAGAAACAGAAATCACGTGGTCAATTTATATCCACCCTAGCACAGTATCAGAGCTGAACATATGTTCCACAGAAAGAGGAAAGAAAACTTAAAATCCCACATTTATGCACTCTAGCGTCTATGGGACCTATCAGGCCTGGTGAGTCTTGTGTGCACTGATAAAGCCTGGAGGTGGGAAGTGCCTGGAGTCTGGATCCCAAATGTCTCCTAAAGTCCTATACGCTAAAGGCTTAGTTGCCAGCCCATGTTGATATTGGGAAGCAGTGGAATCTTTAGGACACATAGCCCAGTGGAAGGAAGTAGGACTGTTCTGCCCTTGAAGAAGATGCTGGACCTCTCTCTGGGCCCTCTGTACTCAGCTTATACCCTGAGTATTAACAGACCTCTGCTGCCACACGCTCTGGCGATGAGGTACCGTGCCATCACAAGTCCTGGGCCAAGAAGCCATGGCCTGAATCTCTGAAACAATAACCACAACAGCCTTTGCCATAGTAAGTGATCATCTCATGGATCAGTCACATCGACGGCAAGTTGACTCACACAGCAGAAGTTCTGTACGTAAGAAAGAACAGCCTTCACAGTGTACAAGCTTCACACTCCACCCTGACAAGAAAGGGGACAGACCAACTCATCAAATGACAAGTCGGCACCTGCACATCACAGGCAGCAGCTTGATAACAGCCATCGTAACGATGACATGAACTCACGGTAAAAGCCTTGTAAATATGTCTGCCTTCCAACCAGGGCTCAAAATTAATAAGCACAGAGAAGCACACTTCATGTTTTGTTTTTTAAGATAGGAGCTCACTAGGTAGGCATGCTGACATAGTCCTGTAATCACAGGCCTACTCAGGAGGTTAATGCAGGAGGATTTAAAGTTCAAGGCCCGCTTGGGCTACAATTAGTGAGACTTGGGCTGCAATTAGGTGAGACTCCATCTCAAAACAAAAAGCACAGTTCAGTGGTAAGATGCTTCCCTAGCATGTATGAGACCCTGTGTGCGCGCACACACACAAAACCTAATTATGTTAGCCCAGGCTGGCTTTGAACTTGTGATCCTCCTGCTTCAACCTCCCAAGTGCTGGAGTCACTAATGTGTACCACACAGCTCAGCAGTTAAGAGCACTGGCTACTCTTCTAGAGGACCCCAGTTCAATTCCCGGCACCCACATAGCAGCTCTGAAACTCCAGTTCCAGGGGGATCTGACACCTTCTTCTGGCCCTTGCAGGCACTACATGTATGTGCTACTCAGACATACATGCAGGCAAAACACTATACACATAAAAAAGCTAAAAAATGAAAACTGAAAAACCAACCAAACAAACAAATGCGCACCACACTTACCTAGTAAGCAGTTTTCATGTCTGTTAATGCAAAGTTCATTAGACTTTTGTTGAGTATTTTTTCTTTTTTCTTACTCGTTTATAGAATCCTTAAAACGTGCAAAATGATTATATACAGATGTTTTACTCCCATCTAATCCTAATAACAATTAATTCTATGACCCACCCTTATTTGAAGACCAAGGAAGGCCAACACTCCTCCTCCCTTGGGTGTGGAGGTCAGAAGAGCAGGTGTTCAGCGAACAGTGTCTACCTGCGATGATACCGGCTCAAGGAGCACTACCTTTTGCTTTAGAGGATGAGTGAGTCCTATGTTCCTAGTCAATGACAGGATCAAATAACATTGTCCCCACCACCACCACCACCCGTTCTGAAGTTAATGGAAAGTCGGTACCACACTGGACAGGTTTCTGCACATGCGCATGGATGGGCTCCTGAGCCAGTGATGGAGCACACTGAAGTGTAGAATGACTTTCACTGAATCATCTGCACTAGGCCTATGTTTGCATTAGTATAGTTGATTCTATTAACTGTTTGCATCTGCCTCCCTATTAACCATGAACTTCCCACAGGCCAATTTTAATTGACCTCTGCATCCCTGGGAACGAGACAAAACCAGGCACACTGAGGAGTTTGAGGCGTTTTGTTTTGCTGGTCTCATCTACTTTAAGGAATTTAAACAACGCTTATGTAAATTACTTATAAATGTTTGCCCCTTGCCCACATCTCTTCCCCTAATGCAGTCTCTCTACCTGAGTGTCTGAGGACTAACACTGAGGTGGGTGATCTGTTTTCCCTGCCTTCAACTCCATCTGCTCTGCTCAGAAAATAGCAAAGGCAATTGGGGGATGGGGGAGGCAGGGGAGGGAGCTTACTTTAGTCTCAAATATCACTTCCTAAGACAGTCTTCCATGACCTTCCATTGCAATTTTTTTGAAGTTATTTATGGCTTGCCACTTTCTATCAATGCAAAGCTTTCGTTGGTTTTATGTCCCTAGTGCTCAAAACAGCAGCTATGACACGATTAAGCGCTCAATGACATCTACCCGATGACTTAGATCTATGAGCCTAACTGGTTCTTATTCATGAGAACAGTCAATAGCCTTGTAAAACGTTGTTTCCTTTTGACAAACTATCTTCTATCAGAAAGTCTGTTTGAGTGATTTGTTTTTCTATTAATATGTACTCCACTAGAAAAGTAACATATGGATGAGTTTGTGGACACCAGAAGTCACCATATATGGTGTCTTCCTTAGCTGTCTCTTTGACTTTTAGGCAAGCATCTCTCACTGAAAGCTCATCAACTCGGCTGACCAGCCAGCAAGCTCCAAAGAGCTGCATGTCTCTGCCTCCAGCACATGCCCCCACACCCAGGCTTTTCAGTGGGCACCAGGGCTGCAAACTCAGGGCCTCACACTTGAGAGGTCGGCAGGTATCAACTCAGTCACCTCATCAGCTCTCCAGGGTATTTCTAAGGCCAGTTTACAAATGAAACCCTAGGTCCTAGATCAACATCACACAGAAAGGTACACTACTCTGACTTTGCAGCAAGCAACAAAAAGTTAATGTCTACCTACCCTTACTTACAGACCCCAGCAAACAGAACAGCAAAAACAACCTCAGTGCTCAATGATAACAAAATGGACAAGTATGGTATATCCACACATTATATCTTCAGATATATACACTGAAGGGCTTTTAAGGATTTTTTTTAGTTATATGTCTGTGTGTAGGGAGTATGTGTACATGTCTAAGGAAGCGAGAGTCATCAGATCCCCTGAAGCTGGTGTTACAGGCAGTTGGGAGCCACCTGATGTGGTTGCTAGGAATCTGACTAATGTCCTCTGGAATAGCAGTGTACTCTTAACCACTGAGCTGTATCTCCAGCCCCTTTACAAGGCTTTCTTTCATGAGACTTATTGCTATAATGTTGTGACGTAAACATCTATAAAAATGAATTTGTTTATAAAATAAAATATCTAGCGAAGTTTTATTAGTACTTGTTTAATGGTATGAGATGACAATCACATTTCTTTTTGTTCAACAAATATTTGTTCCATGTGATCCCATGCAACTACAAATATACATTAGCTCCATTTAAACAGCAGTTAAGTAGACGATGCCTTTCCCATGACACACACTGAATGCTAACCTCTGTGCTAAATACTCAGTGTGCTCACCCAATGGCAACGTACCCTTGTGAAGAATGTTCCATGGACACAGATTTTATCTGATTCCCCTTCCAGACATGGGAGTAATTACAAAAAGGATCCACTTTTCATTGTCCTAAACACCCAAAAAAATCTAAGAGCTCTAAACGTTTTCTCTAAAGCACTATATAAGATATCTACTAACCTCGAGACTCTTTACCAAGCTAAAGATTCCAGCATGCATTTCTATTTTCACCCACACTCTTTCATGCGGTCTATAACACTCCCCATTTCTATTTTTACCCACAATGCCTTCCGTGTTGTCTATAACGCTCCCTTGGGTTCCAGACTGTTTTCTAAAGGGATTCTAAAATCCTTATACTCCAATAACTTACTTTTCCCAAAATAAATCCAATTTTCTATTCTTATTTGATTTCTTTAAAATAATAATATGACTCACAGGGTTGAATCAAACTTTCTCTTGGGTAAAAACATTGCCAATGACTCTATTTTAGAAAGTACTGAGTAAATCAGTTCTTAAAACAACATAATAAATGAAGCAATGAATTTTATAGTAAATTAGGAGAACTGCCCAATTTCACTGGGGAGTGATCCTAAAAACCATCATTAATAATTAGCATTTCAAACTTGACACTTTCACACCTTTGACAGGCCTTTTTGAAGCTAGCATTTCAAAAGCTTATTAGGTGCATTATAACCCTCCAGCAGGTGGCACTCATATTATAAAAGGGGTTTAATAAGCACAGTAACCCAACTATGGTTCTAGGTTCCTCTAATTTTTCATGTGTGCATACACACAAACACGCACACACACATTCTTCAGTATCAATGCTTAGGTACCAGTCATAAGCTCCAAAATGTCAGTGTTCTCCATTGCTACTTGTTACAATACAACACCACACAGAACTCAAAAAACTACAATTCCTGATTCACTACAGTACGGCACAACCAAAGTTACTTAATTCTTAGTCTTGTGCAAGATTAAAGTTATCTACTCACACAATAATTTCGGTAAGGAATGAATATAGAGTGATTATATAACTCAAAGCTTATAACAAATCAAACTATTGACAAATTATAAGTTATTACTCATAATTACCACTACTTGCAAGAACATTAATACAAAACAAGAATGCAATGATCTATGTAGAGTATATAGCACAAGATAAATTCTTGATAAACAGTAGCTGTGATTGTACTTAACTTTAAAAGAAACTAACCATCACATTTCCTGGCTAAGTGTAGCTAGCACCCACCCCTCAAAGAAGCCTGTCTTTCTTTTTTTTTTTTTTTTTTAATTACACTCATGATATTCATTAATTACACTCATGATGTTAATCACATTTGTGGTATTCATAGATTACATTCGCAGTATTCATTCAATTATATATATATATTTAATTTTAAATGCCAAATGTCATTTATTGAAGGGGGGAGGAGGTCTTAAATACAGGCTTACAGCACAATGGGAGGACCCCCGGAGGGTGGAAGTTTGCTACTGATGTTTTACAATCTTGCTTCTAATCTGTAAATGCCCATTATTCAGGATACACAGACAAGAAACTTCTCTTAAGCATTCAGGAGGGTGGAACCTGGCAGGGAATTAGCATAGGGAGGATATCAAGGTCAAGGTCCGCAAGCAAGGCAGCAGTTACCCAAAATGGGGGCCAGAGCCCTACAGGTCCCCCTTTTATTAAAAAATGAGCTTCTGACTTGGGTTGCGTGGGACGTCAGCAGGTCACCTTACCCGTCATGGAGACGCCTGCCCAGGTCACAGGTGCTCTGTCTTAGGTTGGTGAGTGCCCCCCAGGCATTACCTGTCTCTGAATACTCATTTTCATACAGGCTCAATCGTGTGTGTGAGCTGCATTGTTAATTGCTGCCAAAGATCTCAAAGTGGCACTGGGCTTGCAATCTGTGTGTTCGATACAGAAAAGACCAACAGAAGTCCTATCTCACCCATAGCCAGTAGGCTAAAAGCAACTGAGCCATTCTCTTCCTTAACGAGCCATACTGTACGTTGGTGTCCTTGTAAGATAGTATCTCAAAAGCAACTGGAACTTGAGTTTATAAATTTATAATTTTCAAAGCCAATCGAGATGTACATAACTACTGAATTAAATTTATCATGCCCAATAGAATGAAAGATTAACTAACTGTGGTAGCTACTTTTGTTGCCAGGGTCTCCATTGTGCTAGCTGTAGTATGCCATTATGAAATGGTAATCCCAGAAAGAGTAGCAGTGGTGGGCGCCATTGCTATAATAGCAACAGCAGCAGCAGCAATGTCAAATTCTCTTCTGGATTGTGTGGACATCCACTGGCATGGACACAACTCCAGTAACACGTACCGCCAAAGAAGCCTGTCTTTATACCAAATGGAGACCCTCACAGAAAACCACAAATGGACACTATGCAGAGATCAACAGAACATGGAGAGTCCCGCCAGATAGAACTACACCACAGCTCATGCATCTGAGGCTCAGAAAACACTGCAGAAAAGGGGCAGAAAGATGTAAGAGCCAGAGCACCAGGAGTCCTCTGTCATATAGTCTCCCCTAGAAATGGCTGCACAAACAAGATCACAAAGTGGCGTACAACAGGCATTTTAACCTGGAAGGGGGGAATTCTGTGGGGTCCACCTCTAGACAAAGAACAGGCAACTACTGACTGCTGGGAGAAGGAGAATTAGCCTGTCCCAGAAATGAGTTCCCTTATTTGTTTTCCAATGAAGAGTGGTCAGCCCTAAAACCATACACACACAAATAACAAAAGTGGACTCCGAGGTTATATTTATATTTGGGCATACATGGGGGAGGGGGTTACAATAATAATAATAATCAAAGAAAAGGAGGCTTCCAATTTGGGGGTGGGCATGGGAGAAGTTGGAAGGAGGGTACCTAGGAGGAGCTGGAGTGGGAGAAAGTGATGTAGTTCTATTGCAATTCTTTAAAAAGCTAACCACTCAAGGCAGTAAGAAATACTCACTAAAAAGAAACAGGTCGTGATAGACAAATGGCATAGCATTGCCTCACAAAGTGCCTGAAACACTCCTTTAATAGATTCTATCACAATAGTGTGGTTATATGAAAGCTATTTATCTTTCTACACAATAAACAATTTGGTTTCTCTTTCTCTCTGACTTCAAGTTCTGCACATATTTGCTGAGCAAGATCTAAGTCAAGTGAGATCTGAAATAAGTAAGTTTATATCTCCCTCACTGCACTGGACAGATGTTTATTTAAGCATAAGTAATGCCAGGCGGTGGTGGCGCACATCTTTAAATCCCAGCACTCGGGAGGCAGAGCCAGGTGGATCTCTGTGAGTTCGAGGCCAGCCTGGTCTATAGAGTGAGTTCTAGGAAAGGCGCAAAGCTACACAGAGAAATCTTGTTTCAGGGAAAAAAACCCAAAACAAACAACAACAACAAAAAAAAAAACATAAGTAAGCTTTCATGCAACGTATTACATTTGAGAATATTGGAAATACCTGTTACAAATCAATGGTACTGTGAATATACAAAGTTAAAATATGAAAAATAAAATGGATACCAAAAAAATTGAATTTGCCTGGTAAAATCCTCTAATTTTCAGGCACATTTAATTCATCCCTCACCTCCACCCCCCTCAACCCCCCACCCCTGCCTTTTTCTAAATCTAAATGGCCAGGTGCCACTTCAAACACTATAGGAAATTATATTGAAGGGTTTGGGTTAATAACTAACCACTGAACTACCAATACAAATGACTCAATGTCTTTTAGATCACTATGCTTCAAAAGGAAGTATGATGAACACAGTGAAATCAGACTCAAATTAATCAATCATGCATCCATCATTCCAAAGTACATCACAGACATTTTAACAAAAGTAACAAGGAATGCAATAAATGCTCTGAACTAAACACAGTCCAGGAAGTATCTACTGCATTGTCTTTGTTACACAAGACTACTTTGCCAGGCAGTGGTGGTGCATGCCTTTAATCTTAGCACTCGGGAGGCAGAGACAAGTGGATCTCTGTGAGTTCGAGACTGGCCTGGGCTACAAAGCGAGATCCTGGGCTACAGAGCGAGATCCAGGACAGGAACCAAAACTACACAGAGAAACCCTGTCTCGAAAAACAAACAAACAAACAAAAAAAAAAAAAAAACTACTTCATTCCAAGTCTGCTAATAAACCTATTATTATTTCAAGAAAATAGAGCAGGGTGAGTTTACACAATGAAGTAATTAATTTTAATTTATTTGTCTTCACACTAAGCATCTACTATATTTAATCAACAAATACTAAAAATTATATTCACACTAAGTGTGTGAAGTTTATTACATTTTTGTGTGGTGCTGAAAATCTCCAGCAATATCTGTTCAAAGCCAGGGCCCGCAGGTGCCACACAAGCATTCTAACACTAAGCTAGATAACCCAACTTTAATCTCACCAAGATAGATATGCTAGACAATGGAGTATTTTCTCTGAATGTTCCAAGTGCAAATGGACTGGACATTGTGAACATAATTCTTACCTGATAATTGTTCTTATTGTATATAGTTTTACTATGCTAGAGTTTAAATCCCCCTTTTTTTACTTGGCAAAAAGGGGAAAATGTTGTATGATATTTTGATCACATTCTGACAAAGTGTGCTTTGAAACAGAGAGCAGAACTAGGTACTAGCTAACCAAAATTAACCATAGAGGTTTTGGAGGACTGAGGATAGAGAGAGAGAGGCAGGAAGTAGCAGGGCAGGACTTAGGAGGATCTCAGTCCTTTGGGATGGAGGAGTGGAAGAAATAGGCCACTCACTGGTCACGTGTCGGCTGCTTCTCTGATCATTGGGTTCTTACCCTGATATCTGACTCCCAAGTTTTTATTGATAAAGAATAATTAGATAAATACAACAATACACACGTACACACTACATAAAGCAAGCTTTCTTTGATTTCTGAGCTTTGATGTTTAATATCTATTCAAAGCGGTTTAGGTGTGTGTAGATGTGTGCATGGTGTGTGTATGTGTGTGTGTGTGCAGGATGTGTGTATGTGTGGTGAATATTACTGGACTCAGCAAACTGCTACCTTGCAAACCCCATCCAATCTAAGACAACAAAGACCCATGCTGCCTGATTTGTACAGCTTCTAAAAAAAAAAAAATCAATCCAAAAAATTGTAATACAAGAGACAGAGACTATAAACAGACATTTCACAAAAGTAAATATAACTTAAAATAGTAAAAATATTATCGAATAACATGACTACTTCCATTTAAAAATGCAAATTGAAGCCAAAGAGATGTTTTTAGTCTTCCAGAGCAGGGAAACTTTGTACTGCTTACACTGTGTAAATGGTATCAGTGAGGACTAGTTGAAGAAATGCTACCAAAGCATGACATAGCCATTAAAACTACTGAGATAAGACGCGTGTGAACTGTTGACATGGGAAGATCACTGAGAGAAAAACAGTAGCTGCCAAAGTAAAACTAGATATACAATCTCTCTGGCAATTTTTTTTAAAGATTTATTTATTTATTATGTACACAGAAGAGGGTACCAGATCTCATTACAGATGGTTGTGAGCCACCATATGGGTGCTGGGAATTGAACTCAGGACCTCTGGAAGAGCAGTTGGTGTTCTTAACCTCTGAGCCATCTCTCCAGCCCTGGAAATTTTTTTAAGCTTTATGAAAACTTCAAAAAGGCTGTCAGAAGCCATTTATTTACATTAGCTACAGATTTAAAATTTTCCATGTGATGGGCCAGTGAGTTGGCTCAGGAGGTAAAGTGTTTGTTACTAAGCCTGATAAGAGGAGTTCAACCCATGGGACCCACATGGTGGAAGGAGAGGAGGATTCCTAAGAATGCCCTCAGACCTCGAAGCACACAAGCCATAGTACTTTTGAGTCTACACAACACGCAACAAATGAAAAAATGTAGAAAGTTAAATAGTTAAATTTTCTATCTTATATTGCCTGGATATAATCTAGGAACTGTCACGGTATTTGGAGTTTTATTATGCATATATTTCTGAAATGTCACCCAGAATTAACTAAAAGAACAAATTAATACAATTTTGGGTTGGTGTCTCACACTGTTCTGCACTTTAAATAGTGATGTGTTGTAGAAATCTATTCCAAGACACTAGTGTCGGAACTGGAGCCTCTAACCCATTAGTGGGCTGTGAAATTGACTTATAGAGTTGCAATTAACATCTTTTCAATGAGTGACAGGACAGGAGAAAAAGAAAATGCCAGTACTCATCAATGGTTCTAAGCATGAAGAAATAAAGAACCAAAAAAAAAAAAAAATGTGGACAGAGGCTAATAGTCTTAAAAATTGAAAAATAATATTATATTGCTAGCATCTGAAATAGTGTCCTAAGGAAACAAATCTTGATAGTCTAACCAAGAATCTACTTTTTAAAGATGTGTGTGTGTGTGCAAGTATGCATCTTTACAGTTGTGATGTCTATGCTGTAACCAAACGTGGGTCCTCTTCAAGAGCAATACACTTGTTAACCACTCTTAACCACTGAGCCACCTCCCCAGTGCCCTAATAGCCTATTTTTTTTATTTAGTTTTATTTTATGTGCACTGGTGCTTCGCCATGGGTGTCAGGTCTCCTGGAACTGGAGTCCCAGACATGAGCTGCCATGTGGATGCTGGGAATTGGACTCTGGTCCTCTGGAAGAGCAGTCAGTGTTCTTAACCACTAAGACATTGCTCTAGCACACATCCCCCACAACCTATTTTTAAGACAATTCTTGATATGGTTGACTTGAAAAAAAATACTACTTATCAAAATAATAATGAATAAAAAAACCTTTCTGAAAATTCAGAGGAAACCTCCAACAGATGACTACATAACATTAAGACAAACGACTTCTTATAAAAGAACCCATATATACACACACATTTGGAATAGCTCCACATTCTAAATTATATGCATTACTGTCTTTGAGATCTTTAAGACTGAAAAGTAGGTTTTAAGTGTTATCTATAAAGAGATCACCAAAATAACAGATTTTTTTCAAATACCAAAGTTTCTGAAAATTCGAGAATATTGGCAGAAAACCACAATGTCCAAATATATATATATATGATATATATCATATATATATATATATGATTCAGAATATGGGATTATTATTATTATTATTATTATCATTATTATTTTAGAAACACTCTTGCTATATGGCCCTGGCTACTCTGAAACTACTAGGTTCAAATTATCTTCTTGCCTTAGCTCCTGTGAACTAAGAGTATGGAATGTATTCTAAGTAGTAACTAAGTAGTAGTTAGTGTTAGTTACCAATACCATCCTTTGTCCAATCACGTCTGACCAAAGCAAGCAACTACAATATGACTAGCTAGGATTGGGAGCATAATTCAGTAAATAAAGTAAAATTTTAAGAATAAATAAAATTAAAGGACCACAAGAAGAATGAAATCAGACTTTGCTTTCCCTAACATGGAAATCACATCATGTATACTGTGTAGTCGGAGCATCACAGGAGGAAGTCCACTAGTCTCTGGTTAGGTCATTATCTCCAACTTCATGTGGCTTTTCCTTACTTTACACTATCTTTTTCTCTTTTAGCCAATCACCTTTTACTTGATTTTTACTTCCTTCATTCTTTCTATCCTAAAATTTCTATCTTTAAATTGCATTTGCAATTTAAAAATAATCTCTTACCTTATGCATATTATTCATATATATCCCTTTGTTTTTATATATGCATCTGTAACTCAAATTAACTTTTATAAACAAACTGCACAATCCTTCCATTTTATAAACGTAGTCAGTGTCTCAACAAATCCTTCTTTTAAGTCCTCACTCAAAAAGCAAAAGTTGGTCAGTGGGTAGGTTGACTATTGGCAACCCTTATTCTAGAAGCAGTATGTCTGGGAGTGGACATGGTGATAAGAATAGGAAGGAAGAGATGAATAAAAAGAGGATAGCAACATCATCAATAGGATCTAGTCGTTGCTTAGAAGACGAATGATCCAGGATGGTCAGGAAATAAGTAGGCATGGTAAGTATGGTTTAGAGATAAGAGAAAACATTACAGTGTAAAGCGGGGAGATGGCTGACTTTAGTATCAAACATGAACTGAGAGCTTGAGGTGGTTCCAGTCAGATGGATCTGGAGCTCAGAGACAGTGCTCAACTGGAGGAGATGAACCTGGGATTCATGTTGCAGAGAAAAGAGATACGGAGTGATACGAAGAGAGTTACATAGAGAACTGTTTAGGAAAATAAAGACTAATGCATTTTTTTTAAAGAGACATTTAAGATAAAGAGGATACAGACCCAATGTCTACAAGAAAAAAAAAAAGTAGACACCTCCTTCACATAGGAGAGGGTACTTTTTTATTTTTATTAAGAAATTTCTTGGCCGGGCGGTGGTGGCGCACGCCTATAATCCCAGCACTCGGGAGGCAGAGCCAGGCGGATCTCTGTGAGTTCGAGGCCAGCCTGGGCTACCAAGTGAGTTCCAGGAAAGGCGCAAAGCTACACAGAGAAACCCTGTCTCGAAAAAACAAAAAAAAAAAAGAAATTTCTTATTCATTTTACATACCAATCACAGATCCCCCTCTCCCTCCTCCCACCCCTCCAACCCACCCCCATTCCTTCCTAAAAGAAGGTAAGGCCTGTCATGGGGAGTCTGCAGAGCCTGGTACATTCAGTTGAGGCAGATCCAAGCCCCTCCCCCTGCCTCAAGGCTATGTGAGGAGTCCCACCATAGGTAGTGGGCTCCAAACACTCAGCTCATGCACCAGGGACGGATCCTGATCCTACTGCCAGGGGGCCCCTTAAGCAGATCAAGCTACACAACTGTCTCACTTATGCAGAGGGTCTAGTCCAGTCCCGTGGAGGCTCCACAGGTGTTGGTCTAAATTTCATGAGTTCCCACTAGTTTGATTTAGTTGTCTCTGCAGGTTTCCCCATCATAATCTTGATGCCCCTTGCTCATAGAATCCCTCTTCTTTCTCTTCAACTGGGACTCCTAGAGTTCGGCCTGGTGTTTGGCT
>CABHPQ010148784.1:0-25160 GCA_902168405.1 Peromyscus aztecus | reverse complement strand
GTACCCACTCATAGGAGAATACTAGTTGTGGAACAAGGATGACTGGACAGAAAGTGAGTTTTAATCCCAGGGAGTGGTAGTAGAAAGCAGGAAGATATATAAGGCGTGAGGACCAGAAACTGAAGCATTTTGGCTGGTTAAGCATTCAGCCTTTCGAGCACAGTTCAGCTGAGAGCCATTGGGATGAGAACACAGAGGCTTCCAGTCTGAGGAAACAAGACCAGCTGAGAAGTTGGCCAGGTTAGGTTAGCTGTGGCTAGTTCTCTGACCATCCAGCATTTCACCCCAATAACTGGCCCTGGGTTTGATTTTATTAACAAGACTCTCTAAGACTCCTGCTACAGAATATCATGAAATCAGATGTGGTGGTTTGAATGATAATGAACTCCATAGGTTCATATATTTGAATGTTTGATAGCTAATTGGTGAAACCATTTGAGGATTGGAGGGTATGGTCTTGTTGAAGTAGGTATGACACTGGGGACTGGTTTGGGATTTCAAAAGATTAATACCATTCTCTCTCCCTCACCTCTCTCCCTCTCCTATCTCCATCTCCCTCTCTCTGTTTTTCTGTCTTTCTTACTATGTATCTCACTCATCTCTGCCTCCTTCTAGATCATGTTTCCAGATGTGAGCTTTCATCTACTGTTTAAGCACCATGCTTATTCTCCTTCCTATGAAGATCATGGATTCTAACCACCTGAAACTGTAAGGTCACTAAACTCTTCTATAAATTGCCTTGATCTAGTTGATTAATCTTGTTCAATTTGAGTGACTATCCTCAATTATTTGCTGTGCATTAGTAAAAGCCCTATTGTTCTCCTAAATATTAGGATGCCTATGCTACAGAAAGGATTGAGGATTTATTTTCCCAAAAGTTAGTTGACTTAAACCTATTCCATGTAATTACATTAGCACAAGAATGTTCACAATTAACTATAACTTCCAAGAGTAATCATTCTCACTTGTTTATCATTGTTTGTCTTTCATATAACATATACAGAATGAGGAAAACCTTCTGAAACTATTTATCTTCTAGGAGCTTTAAATAACTCTGCCACCATCTCATCCAAGTTGGAAGCCAAGGAATCTCTCTCCTGTCCACTCTCTTGGTCCTGATTGAGATGGAAAGTTGGGAACAGGACTCATGAAAGGACTAATATCTCAGGATACCCAAGATACTAATATCTCAGTTACCCAAGGTAACATTTTATGTGGTCTCTTCATGGGTTGTAACTAAGCTTCCTCTAACGCCCTTTCATTTCTCACTCTCAAAAGTGTGGGATGAGAGAGGATTAATTACAGAGTGCTATGACTCCTGCTTGCTGACAGAATGGTGCTCATAAACCATAGACTGGGGATATATGTCCCTATAAAACATAAAATGAGAAACCATTCTTTCCCTGGAAAAGAGGAGAAGCATTGCTCTACTTGAACTGAGAAATGAACAGACTATTAAAAAGGCAATTCCTTCTCCCACCAGTGGGTATATGTCTTGAAATGACAATATCTTCTTGCCTTCTTCAAGACAACTTTCAGGTGTGTATATATGATTCTACCCACACACTTACCAGGCATAAAATCACATTTGGACTCATGAATACACATGTACTCTGACACACATTCAGAGATGAGGACACACACAGAGATAAATTAAAAAATAAAATGTAATAATTAATGCTGTTTCAAATGTCTCTAACTTTTCAATAAGTAACAATGCTTGTTAAATTTAAGACTATTGGTGTTTTTGTGTTGTTACTAGACAACTCTGGGGAAGAATTGTATCTTCTGTCATAGGAAGCTTCTCTTTGGAAAACTCTATTGTGACACTGTCACCTGTAAGACCCTCTTATTCATTGAGGCAGAGATTTGTATAGAATTACTTTCTTCAGCATTCACTTATACAAAAAATTCCAGGAATTTAATTGATCATCTGTAAGTCTTTGTTGTATAGATAACCGACTGGGAGACAATTAATAATTGACTTTTAACTTTCCCATTGGAGTCACTTGAAGAAAATGTGAAACACCTCCACAGAAGAGCTAACTATTCTTTTAAGCCCAGGCCAGGTCCTGTTTATTCTTCCCAAAACAATACCTCTGAGGTATCTCTAGTCATCCCTTAGATGAATGGTTTCTAAATCCATTCAGTGTCCTAGCCTAACTTGTCTAGGTTAAAATTAGAGCACCTAGGGACTTACCCAAGTTTGATTTATTTACTTTTCATTTAATGATTAATATAGAAAATTCTTGAAAATACTCAGCAATATTCTTCTCTTCTATCCCTATTGTCCTTGGCCAGTGCCAGTCAGAATCACAGACAGTTGTATTTAGCAAATATTGCAAATGAGATCATTAGCTACTTTCATGTCTGCAAGTTTACAGCAAATCTAAAAAAAAAAAACAATTAGTAAATTTGCTGTGACTAAAGTCTGACCTCTCCTTCATTAGCATGTTTCCTCCTCTGTTTTCTCTTGGAATTTACCCTTGGAAATTCTCCCTACTTGGAGTCTGGTTATCATTTTCCAGTAATTGTACTGATCGCCAAGATATAAAATATATTTTAAATTTGAAAATATCAGAGAATTAATAGGAAACATTAGAGAATGTGTGGGCAGGAAAAGAACATGGATGTGTGAAAGTAAGGTAGAAATAAAACAGAAGAATAGAGACAGAAGTTAGAATATCCAGCTAAATTACTAATACTTTGCATATTTAATGCAAATGGCCTCATTCAACAACCATGGAAACACTTTGCACAATTCATTAGTCCATAAAAATCTGTAATTTACCAGCTGTGTGTCCCCATAATTACCACAGAAACTATTTTTCCCTAGCCCATCTTCATTTTACATATATTACTTCATACTAGGTGACAAGAATTATGTTTAGTACTGTTCAACAAATGGTACATATAGCAGTCATAATTCTGAACTTTTGGGATTTCATTGCAACATGGAAGATAGACATTGAACACAAAATTACACATTAATTTGATAAAATGGAGATTGATGCTTCTGCTTATCTCTAGACACATATTGTCTTAGAACAGTATCTCTCCATCATTTATTGTCTGTCCATGCTATGCCCTGTAATTTGGATGATGGCCTTATAAATTCATTTAACTTCTATAGCAAGTAACCATTAGCTTGCCCATTCTATAGACTTGGGTACTAATTTTCAGGATGTTAAGAATAAACTTGTTAATATCAACCAGCACACATTGATCTTCTCATTATGTAACAGACATTATTAACACTGTTTCATTGTCCAATGAACATGAAGAAGCTCAGAGAAAAGGGACATTTTCTCAACATTATGCTGCTTGCACTGAAGAAAGGGAGACTTTACTTTCAGATTATTGTTCAGCATTTATAGCTATGTCAAAGATCATTCAATAATAAGAGGCATGAAGAGGTAGATTCAAAGCCCTAGGATCACTCTTGATAAAATAAAATGTGTGCATCCCTCCAGTTTGCCTGTAGAGTATATTCAGAAAGAGGTGATTTTATTAGTATTCTAAATTAGAACATGAAAATATGTCAATGTGGGACACTTATACTCTTAAACTTTTCCAGGACAGAGAGCCAACATTACCTTCAGGCAAATGAAGAAATATACATTGCTGCACTTTTACTCTTTCATACCTGAGTAGCCTTGTCTCACTGAGTCTTTTGCAGTGCCTCTGTAAAACTGCAATTCTCTGCCAGAGCTTTATCCACTGTATTGCAATGTAGAGGCTCTTAGTTTATAAGCCTCAGTCCTTGACAATGCTAGAGTACTGAGCTAAATTGCATCAATTTAATTGCAGCTCTGAGGGTATTATTGAATCTCTCTTTTTTGTATTATCTAACTTTTCATTTCAGTTTTATGTCTGGTGAAGCATAAATCAAGCCCTTTGTGTTTTTTGGAGTGACTTCCACAAAGCTGCCTAATTTCATACACTATGTGGCTAAAAGCAAGATATCCAACTTCTTTTCCAGAATGTATTAATGAAAACTGATAAAAATCAGAACACAGAGGGAAAAGAATAGTGTGTACTTACAGATGTTTGCACATAAGATAAAATAACTACTATCAGATTTAGCACATTGTTTCTGTGTGGGGCCCAGTGAGTGGGAAGAGTTAAAAATAAAAGTTCCAATAGGATATGCCAATTCTTTTGGCAAGCAGAAGGCATATAAGACACTTATAGTTAACATAGTGTTTGTATCAAAATTTTGAGACTGAAGTAAGTAGGCACTTAGTGAGTAGATGTGTAGAATGTCAGAATCTATGGTCCTGATGGAGCCTTCGCCATCAAATTTGAGAATGTGGAAAACCAAGTGTTTAACTTGGCCACTAGTTTCAGCAATGTTTTCAGAGGAATAATAATGTTTAAAAGAAAAGTGGACTCTAAGTAGGGGAGAGTTTGAAGAGCATGTCTTAGCAGGCCTCACAATTTAAAATCAGATCTGTAAGCAATGAAAAACACAGGAGTCCTTTATATAGAAGACCAACATGATCAGAACTATGGTTTGAAAAAATTCAGCTGCTTTGCCTTAGACATTATTGAAAATGAGCTATTACTGGCAGAAAAATTATGATGCTAGTCTAGTGGGTCATAAAGAAGGAACAAAGGTCTGACTTGGAGAAACTAGGTGTGAAGACACAGGAAAGAGTTTATGAGGATAGTGTAGAGGTCAAGCCAGAGATGGTTAGGTGGAGGCAAAGGAGAAGGAAGAAAAGATAAATTCAAGGTGAGCCATCTCTAATCTGGTCACTGAGAGGGGCAATGACTCATATTTTGTGGGTGCTAACTCTTTGAAACACACTGTAATAAGCTCATAATAAATACCTTGCCTTCCTGAACTTATATAGTAGTGACTTCTTGAATATATTAGCACTATGAAGTGAGGTACTGCTATGTACAACATTATTTACTTATAGTAACCAAGGTAATGAAAGTAGAATAATTTATCCAAGTACACATAAAAAGAGGTATAGCAGAGTTATGAACCCATGAGTTTGTTTTCCAGTCTGCTTACTGTTGAGGCTTTGCTATTGTTGGACACAATAGTGAACACAAGACCACCATGAGCATTCTGGGATTAACATCTTTCATTATTCCCAGTATGCTCATGGTGGGCTTTGTGTTTACTATTATGTAGTATGAATGAATAAATATCATGAAACAGAAGCCAAATCCTTAGATGATATAAACGTGTTTTGAAAGCATCTCAACAATTGCTTATACCCTTCCCATCACAGGCTCAGTAGAAACTACAGTCCAAATAAATATTTTCTTAAGTAATATATTTGTTATATTTTTGTCACAGTATTGATAAACTGATTAATATTCCAAGAAACACCAAAATGGAGGCAATCCATAATGGAGTCTATCACTTCATCCAATTATGTTTCAGCAGCTAGATGTCTCTGTCTTTGTAAGGGGGAGCATGCACATGATTCTTCTTTGTAACAGTTTATGCTCTTTCAACAATGATTTTATTCTGTTTCCCAAAGAGTTGAGTAAATAGAGTTTGTTGGTTTAATGTTTAAGAGTTCCTGTATTTTGTTTGAAAACTACTTTTTTTTAATGACAAGTTTTTTTCTAGGATCTTCAGTCTAGGGTGTATTTTCCGTTTTAGGGAGTACAACAGAGCTCTAGGACTTTCGGCCTAGGTTGTGTGGTGATATTTTCTTTGTGCATCCCAATAAAGCTTATCTGAGGATCAGAGAAATAAGCCAGCCACTATATTAAACATAGAAGTTAGGCAATGGTAGCACATGCCATTAATCCTAGCATTCAGGAAGCAGAGATCTATACAGATCTCTGTGAGTTCAAGGCCACACTGGGAACAGAGCCAGTCATGGTGACACATGCCTTAAATTCCAACACTAGTTAACCATAAAGGTCTGGAGGTCTGTATAGACAGACAGGAAGTGACAGAGCTGGGCAGAAAGAGGAGGTGATGTAGCGGGATGGAGAGAGGAAGTGAGATGGCAGAACAGAAAGGCATATAGGTGTGGGTACACAGGAAGTAGGTCTCTTTGGAGACTGAGGAGTTGGTGAGGTGAGGTTGGCGGTGGCTTGTCCTATTCCTCTGATTTCTCAATTTTAACCCCAGTATCTGGCTCTGGGTTTTTTATTAATAAGACTGCTTAGCAATTTGTCTTACAAGGGTATATCTTCTCTTTAGGGAGTACCAAGTAGCCCTACGACCTTCAGTTTAGGGTGTATCTTCTCTTTTAGGGATTACCACAAGGCTCTAGGACCATCAGCATAGGGTGTATCTTTCCTTTCAGGAAATACCACAAGAGGTCTATCAGGTTAATATGTTCAGCATCTGCTTCCTGGCTAAGTTTAAGTTTTTCTGATGAGATTTTAAAATGAATTTATAATGCTCTTTGCCATTCATGGATAATAAGTATAAGCCCAAAATTATATTTGTTTTCCTTTTCCCCTAGTAAGATAATCTCAATAATTGGTAATTGTTGCTACTGTAGATAATTCTGATAATCTTTCTATATGAATTAGTCAATGAAGTTGCCTTAACTGAGGTCAGATTATCCTCAACATGTTCTATAATTCAAATCTAACAAATTTAGAGTTAGTCTCATAGAAACTTAACTAGGTGTGTTGCTAAGATTTTGTTTTCCTCTTAAATTATGTGGATTCTTCTGTGTATGTGTTTGGGTTTGTATGGGCACATGAGTGCAGATTCATGCAGAAGCTTTGAATACTTTTGGAACTGATGTTACAGGTGATTGTGAACTTGATATAGATTCTGGGAACAGACCTCTACATCTCTACAAAAACTGTGGGCTCTTACACACTGGCACATCGCTCCAGCCCCTAAACTTGTGTATTTTAAAGCTTAGTAGCTTTTTTTTAAAATGTTGATTGGAAGCAGTGTTCTCAAAGTTATCACATTAAAACAAACAGAACCAAAATAAATTGCCAAGACAAATCCTAGTAAATGAGAAGTTATAGTCATGTTGATGTCTTTTTCTACCCTTGAAAACAGACTATGAATAATACTTCATAATATAGGCAAATATGATGAAAATGAAAAGAATTATCTTAAGTGTGTTGTACAATGTTTAGAACAGAGTTACCATTTAACCAATGGAAGTTTTTTTGTTTTTCTCACTGTGACTTACCCATTTTACTTCACTCAAGAGAGGAGTTCCTTGGTGGTATAATTCTGATTATTTTTCTGAAGGGAGCTTAGTTAAATAGTTGGCCCCTTCCTTAAAAAGAAAAAAGATAAAAAGGTCATTATAGGACAATTCTACACTTTTAATTAAAATCAGTTTGAAGACATTTTCTGTTACTATTTGTTAAGAAAAAAATTACCCTCTTACAACCAATGAAAGATACATTGTAAATACAGCTTTTCAAAGCCTATATGAGGTAGGATAGAAAAATCTGCTTCTAAATTGGCTGCCAGAAAGGAAAATAGAGTATATTTCTAGCTAGTAACATTCAATATCGCCCTACCACAGTTTAGGTAGCATCTTCATCTCCTGTCCAAAGGAATTTTCAAAGGTAGAACTTCTGATATGGCAAATCCCAGTTCTATGCTACCTCCCCTTGGTGAGAGCCAGGGAAGCCTCATCCGTCCTCTTCCAATTTTGATAAAAGCTCAGTCCTGTTAAAAATGGAGGTTTGTTTTTAAGTTGGTAACTATATACATAAAAAAACCCTTAAAAGTGCAGCCATGGATTTTGCTTAACGTTAGGATTAAGGGCTAGCTAGTTCACAATACTGAACAGGACTGCACAGTCATCCTGTGGGGTTGATGCTCTTGCTTCTGATCCTGGCAGAGTTAAGGAAGGCACAGGTTCAGAAGTGATCATACTTCAGGGTTAATGTGAGCAAGCCTGGAAGATGCCTGTGTTCTTCCATGGCAGGGATAATCTACCCTGACTCTAAAATTCCAACTTGGAATGTGGTGGGACTTCACAGTAGAGTTAATCTAGACAAGGAAAGGAGCCGAAGCAGGGCAGATGTTGGGCCTGGTCAGGTTTTTGCATCTGTTTAGTGGCTCAAACTCTCAGTGCTTATGTATAATTTCTAATAAGATTATTATTATTATTATTATTATTTTATTGGAATATTTTTGTTTGGTTGATTTTTGTTTTTTTCTGTTTGTTTTGGGGAGTGGTTGCTACTTGGTTGGGAGGATCTTTTATTTTTTTCCTTTGAAATAAAGCAGTGATGTTTTCAAATGAAAAAAAATGGAGATTTTTTTGGGGGGGAGGTAGGTATTCTTAGTCTTGATTAAGTGATCGTAAAGAAGAGAATATATCAAGTTAAGATGCAAATGAATCATAAAGTCAATTCAGAACTGTGCTTCCTGATGTCTCATCCCTGGGGATAAATGATGGAGTATATATATATGTATATATATATATATACATATGTGTGTATACATATACACATATATATGTATACATACATATATGTATATAGGTTTATAAATCATATATCACCTAGAATTATTAGTGCTGGCAATATTATTATCACATAAATTATATATTAGCAATGAATTAAGGATGATATGTTATAAACTCAAGTTTTTTCCCCTCTAAAATTATAGCTGTACAAGGTACCAGGTATATTAATTAGCTTAATTAAGTACAATACTTTTGGATGAATATTAGTAGAGTTGGCTTCTTTGGTTTGTAAAAAAGCTCAGTTTCTGAGGCATGTAGCTTGTGACTCCATTTACACCTAGCACATTGCAAGTGTTCAAAAGCAAACACCACATTTTCTTCATCAATTGAGTGAAGCAGATACTTAGCAAAACAAACAGAAACATTTTTTTTCTCACCTGACACTGCAGAAAGACAGTGTGTGTGTGTGTGTGTGTGTGTGTGTGTGTGTGTGTGTGTGTGTGTGGTGGTGGTGGTGGTGTGCGGTAGAAGGCCTCACAGCTTGAGTATTGGAGCAAAGCATGATGTTGCTGAAGAAAAGCTGTCATACTGAAATCTCTGAGAGTGAGCACAGCTTCACACTTAGCTTCTGTCCAAGAGACTAAAAATCAGGAATAACATTGGCTATGCTCTGCTAGTGCTTCAGGGGACATCAATCACTATGCTCTTGCTTAATTTTATTGCCAAAGAGACAATATATGTTTAATTATTGAGCATTATTTCACATTGTAGCACTGGACATTTCTTCTAATTGTTAGCAGTTTTCCCTTATGTGTTATTATCCCATGAGTCATAAGGAAGAAGATTTCAAAGGGAAAGAAGGGAATACAGTCTATCTTTACATCCACAGAGCATTCCATTCTTTTGTGCCCAGGTTCCCCTATGGCAATTCATTATCTTCTTTGCCATTGGATAACTGGATATAGCATACATGAAACTCAAGTATTTGTTTGGTTTTGTTTTTGTTTTTTTGAGGCATAGTTTATCTGTGTATAGATATGATTGTCCTGGAACTAGCTCTGTGGACCAGGCTGGCCTGGAACTCACAGAGATCTACCTGCCTCTGCTTCATGGGAGAATTCTTGACCTGTAAGAAACCCTTAAATTTCTGAGTTGTTACTATGAATATGATTTCTTTTACAACAGAATCAGAGATAACTTTTCTACTTTCAGTAAGTCATGCCCATGTCATCTAGACAGTCTCTGAAATGAAAATGCCTAGCACTTACTGGTTGAGAACATTACCTGGAAGGAAACAGGACCCTGTAGAGTCACATTTTCTAGGGTCACATATTGGCTCATCAGCTCATTCTTGTAGTCACTCTAGGTAAGTCTATCAAAAGGTGGAAGGTTCAATCTAGTCCAAGGGACAGGAGCATGTGGCAACTCTGTCACTCAGGTAGATGTACCAGTGATAGTGGGGACACAGAAAGAAATTCAAGACTGTGAACTAATAACATCACAAGATAAATAGGAAATGTGAGAAAACAGAAGTGAATCTCTCCACACACATACTTACTGTAGCATGTTTCTAATCTTTACCATACCTCACAAAGCAGTATTAATTATTACCCATCAAGAAAGGGAGAAATTGAGGTAGAGAGCTGTACAGCTTTGTGCCATTCCTATAGAATATGGTAGGAGCAGAATTTACTTGGGTAGAAGACTTTGTCACAACAAAATTGTTTTCTACCTAGTCCATCTGGTCAGTAAATCTAACTTCTGGGCAGGAAATCAACACTGGATCTCAGACAAATTAGGTAATTTATACCTTAGTTTTCAAACCTGCTGATAAGGCAAAAATGCCTACCTAGATCCAGGTGCAGGGAAGTAGCTGGACTCTGCTGAGTCACTATTATCTCACCCCTGAGTTACTCAGTGCTTATTCCTCATGACAGAGACATTCTTCCTTCAGGACTTTCACAATGAATAGCACACTTTAGACATCTGTGGTGCAACCCCAACACTTTCTGGATTTTCATCCTTGTAAACACCACAATAGTCCCGTAAATTGCTTTGGAGAGGCTTGTTTTATTTGTATTTTCTACAAAAAAAAAAAATGACTTTGAAGACTTTTCTTTTGTAGATTAAGATTATTTGGAGCCAAGTGCAGTACTCAAACGGGTTGATGGAAGGAAACAAAATTCTTAGTAACTGTGAAGTCACAGTTCATTTTCTTGTTATGTCTATAAACTTCTACTAAAAGTATAAATGCCAAATATTAATTGCCTTTATCCTTCGGGACTATACAAGATTGTGACAATGGAATAGCATATTAATTTGTCTCTGAATGGTACATAAACTCCAGTCAAACATAAAATACAAAACATACAATGAGTACTTTTAATTGTTGTATTTAAACTCTCCCTGACCGTTCCTATAATTGCAGTGTTTAAATGCTCTCTCACTGCCCCATACCACTTATGTGCAGCATAATTAAATGCTATCTTAATTCAGTAGAAAGAGGCCCAAGGGATGACATTTTATCTCCTCAAACTGCAAGTGTGAAAAAAAAGGCCCTGTCTGAGAAGCATTTGCCCTTGTGATAGCTAGAGAACTGGGGAGCTCTCATGGACAGTCCACAGTACTTCTTCGGTTTAGTGAGTAAAACAAACAATCAAAAACAGATAGTAACATGATTTAATGGAAGGAACTTTCTTCCTTTCCATAAGTTTGGAATTCTGGTGGTGTACACTGTCAGCCTGCAACCATCACTTCTTCCACGCAAGGACAATAGGTAGGATTTTTGTAATTTAACATATTTGAATTAAAAATATGCTTATAAAAAGGGGAATGTAGCAGTTACAGTGCTACAACATAGAACCTTCCTATAGAAGTTTCTAGAAAAGGACAGAAGGCACTATTAATAAATCATGATAGAGTCAACAAAGTATCAGTGTATATAGTTAACATTTAATGACTATTTTCCATAGGCTCATGTGCCAGGAATCATTTGGCAAATCTATGCTGTTTAACTAACAACCATAAAATGTCAGTATGGAACATGTATCATCTCTCATGAGTCTGAGAGTGACTGATAAATTCTGCATATGCTGACAGGAGCAGTTGGTCCCATTTAGTTGTACAGCCATGGTCACATAAGTGTTTATAATGTTCTTGGCTGTGTTCCCTCTTGTTTAGAAGTGGTTTGACTTTGAAGTAGTTGAATGAGTTACTTTTTTTCTAAATCTGTGTCAAGAATTAGAAAGTCAACCAACATTTACCCTTATGGTAGAAATTTTCCAAGAGAAAATAAATTTACAAAAATTTGCTGGATGTAGTGATGTATGCCTCTAGTCTCAGCATTGAGGAGGCAGAGGCAGGTGGCTCTCTATGAGTTTGAGGCTATCCTGGTCTACATAGCAATTTCCAGGGCAGCCAGGTAGTGTGATAGAGTGAGAAACTACCTCAAAATTAACAGCAGCAGCAGCAGCAACCACAAAAAAAATAATAAAAGGAAAAGGGAATTCTCTAGCCTTGAATGAATAATCCCAAATTTTGGCCAAAGCAAGTCACTGGGCTAAGAATACATGAGCAAATGTGGAGCAAAATGTGGAGATTTCAATTATTTGAGCTCCTGTTGCTGAATGGTAATGATTAGCTAGAGCTAGACACCATTTCCCTTGTCATCTTTGTGGTGATATTTTATTTGTGCACCCCAATAAAGCTTATCTGGGGATCAGAGGGAAAAGCCAGCCACTATATTAAACATAAAGGTCAGGCAGTGGTAGCACATGCCTTTAATCCTAGCATTCATGAGGCAGAGATTCATCCTGATCTCTGTGAGTCCAATGCCACACTGGGAACAGAGCCAGGTATGGTGGCACACACCTTTAATCCCAGTGCTAGTTAACGGTAGAAGTCTGGAGGTCTGTACAGACAGACAGGAAGTAATAGAGCTGGGTGGAAAGAGGAAGTGCTGAAGCTAGGTGGAGAAAGGAAGTAAGATGGCAGAGGACAAAGGCATATAAGGTGTGAGGATACAGGAAATAGCTTTCTCTGGAGGCTGAGGAGTTGGTAAAATGAGGTTGGCTGTGGTTTGTCCTATTCTTCTAATCTGTCAGTTTTCACCCCAATATCTGGCTCTGATTTTTTTTTATTAATAAGACCATTTAGCAATTTGTCTTACACCCATGTGGTTTCTTAGTAGCTCCCATCTCTCAAGTAGGCCCTGTACTCACAGCATACAAAGACATGGTTCCTTTAAGTGGTCCTGCCATTCAGCTAATCACTTGAGTAAATGGTGCACTATTCAGTGGCAGGAGAAATATCTGCCGTAGCATTGGCCTACCAACTTTCCAGTGCTGGAATGGGTAAACAAGGTTCCTGGCTGGATCCACAGGTGTAAAGTCTCAAGGACCTGAGGGAGGTTGAGCCAGTCACCAGCACCATGTGGTCTGGCCATTTAAGGTTTGGCTCATGTGTTCAGAGAAGGCTCCAGGCAAACTTAAAGCAGATACAGACAGAGAAAACTGCTGAACAGGTACTGCATACTTGAAAATGTGCTTAGGTGCTAAAGAAAGAAAAGAAAATGTGTGCAGACAGTCATAGGAAAACTGAATATTTTTTAAAAAATAAGTAAAGTATTTAAAAAAGGAGTATAGTAATATAAAAAGAATAAGCCACATATGGATAGGAAATGCACAAGGTATCTGGATCCTGTATGGTGCTTTGTTGACTTTGAATTTTTTGAATGCTGATGAGTGAAGGGCAAACCCTGCTGAGAGACATTGGATTGTAGAAAAAAAAAACTGCTAAATTAAACCAGCTGATATATTTTAAGGATGTCTTATCTTCAGAATGGAAGTCAGAAAATGTTTTGCTTTGGGGGAAAGGTTATGCCTTTGTTTCCACAGGAAACAAAAAACTATGAATTCCTTCCAAATTAATGTGGACCAGATTTGATCAGGGTAGACATCCTGATAATTTTGGCTGCAAACATGAAGGAAGAAACCAAGAGAAATTACAAGACAGATGATGTATAAGCTGATACCTCTACATGGGAACAGTTCTGAGACTAGATGAGACATCATAAATATTGTTGGCTATGGAGTCCTCATGACTTATTTTCACATGCCATTCTTTCATATAGCATGGATGAAGATTTATATTACAGTTTGGTTATGCAGTCCAAACAAACTTATAAAATTGACAGGTAGCTTTACCTCAAACATAGAGCAAAAAAAATCATCTTTAACTAATTTGTTTTTTTATTTTTTTTAATTTTATAATTTAATTTAATTTTACATATCAGCCATGGATTCCCCTGTCCTCCCTCCTCCTGCACCCCCCACCCTTCCCCCAATTCATCCCCCATTCCTATCTCCTCCAGGGCAAGGACTCCCCTGGGAATTCAGCTCAGGCTGGTAGATTCAGTCTAAGCAGGTCCAGTCCCCTCCTCCCTTTATCCAGGCTGAGCAAAGTGTCCCAGCATAGGACCCAGGTTCCAAAAGGCCAGCTCATGCACTAAGGACAGGTCCCGGTCCCACTACCTGGGGGTCTCCCAAACAGTCCAAGCTAATCAACTGTCTCACTTATCCAGAGGGCCTGATCCAGTTGGGGGCTCCTCAGCTATTGGTTCATAGTTCATGTGTTTCCACTAGTTTGGCTATTTGTCCCTGTGCTTTTTCCAATCATGGTCTCAACATCTCTCGCTCATACAATCCCTCCTCTTTCTTGCCAACTGGACTCCTGGAGCTCCACCTGGGGCCTGGCTGTAGATCTCTGCATCTGCTTCCATCAGTCATTGGTTGAGAGTTCTACCATGACAGTTAGGGTGTTTGGCCATCTGATCACCAGAGTAGGTCAGTTCGGGCTTTCTCTTGACCATTGCCGGTAGTCTATTTTGGTGGTATCTTTGTGGATTTCTGGGGACCTCTGTAGCACTTTGCTTCTTCCTATTCCCATGGGGTCTTCATTTATCATGGTCTCTCTTTCCTTGTTCTCCCTCTCTGTTCTTAATCCAGCTGGGATCTCCCGCTCCCCTAAGTTCTCTTTCCCCTGACCCTTGTCCTTCCTCACCCCCCCCCCCCCCGTCATGTCCAGTTTGCTCATGTAGATCTCATCCATTTCTCTGTCATTGGGCAATCCCTGTGTCTTTCTTAGAGTCCTCTTTACTATGTAGCCTCCCTGGAGTTGTGAGTTGCCGTCTAGTCATCCTTTGTTTTACATCTAGTATCCACCTATGAGTGAATACTCATGTTTGTCTTTCTGAGTCTGGGTTACCTCACTTAGGATGATTTTTTTTTACTGCACATTTCATGCTTGTATTAATGAAGACATGTATGATACCTTTAAAAGTTTGTATGTTTTCATAAAAAAGGACCACACACCAATGAAGACAAGTAGCCCAGGTGATCCAGCATCTCAGAGTACCTCTGTTGCAATTTCCTAAAAAAACCTATATCCAGAACAACTTCAGTGAAACTAGTTAAGATGGTCCAGCATCATAGACTACTCCAGCCAGGAATTCAGATAATCTCTGCACTTTACCATTATATAGAGATGGAACAAAGAATGATACAACTAGCTCCCCCAGGACTTAACCATTATTTCAATTTTCTCGGGCTCCCCTAAAGATTCCATTGCCACCCAGACAATAGAAAATAATTTTAAAGACATGATTTCCACATTACCAATGGGGGGTGGCTTTGGGTCATTCATTGGGTTATGGATGTTTGTCATTATTTTGGGGGGTTGGTTGCAAGTTGTTATTGGTCCGGATAAAAGATAAAACTTAACAATGGATGTTAGACTCAGGGATCTCTTTCTGAAAAGAAAAAAGGGAAAGATATAGTAATAGTAGAATGGTAGACTATTGAATCTACTTTTAAACTAAAAAGCAACTATTAGTCTCAAATATTTAACACTGGTTTGGTTTTTGAATATTGATACCAATTTAAGGTTATTTTTGTTATAACATACTGTATATATGTTTCTATGCTTGTTTAAAGTATTGTACCTATACAGTTCATTTAAAAATATAAAGTTATAGTCCATGAAAGCTATTATTGCAAACTATTTAGGATAATTAAGAAATGCAGGTTAGTATTTAGTCATCTATAACAATCAAATTTGTAGTCATGTTAGATATGTTTTCAAGGTCCAACATACACATTTTAGATAAATATATGGTTGTTAAACACTTCAGGGACCTACAGAACATGACATTTAAGATGTTTTAATAACATAAGGATTTTCATGACAGTGAGACATGTCTCCTCCTGGCAGCACTAATCTACATCAGAGAAGATGATGGCACCCAAGAACCTCCATAAGGAGTTTGCTTCCTTTTGTGGCAAAGCAAGCCACTGGGCAAGAAATTGCCTTTGCCTCACCTGCTGACAGTATGCTGTTCAAATTGTACAAGCAGAACACAAAAGAAAGTGACTGCCAAACTTTGCCAAGATAAGGTAAGAGTCCTACCTTGTTTCACAGAAAAGTCTATCAGATATTCTAGGCCTGTAGGCCAAAGATGGGTACCCCAACATTGCAAAGGAATCTTGCGTGACTGTCCAGGCAGCCAACTGTCTTTGTCATTCCTATAGATTTGGAAGTTGCTTGCTCTACACTTCTTGTTTACTCAGATAATACTTTATCCTTCTCAGGTCTCTGATGGGTTTGAAACCTAGATAGTCATATCATTTTCTTTGTTACTAAATTCAAAAAAGAAACTTCAAATAGAGCTGTAAAGTTTGGAGGCTTGAGAGACATAAAAGATTAAGTTGTTTAAGAAAATATTTTAAGGTATCAAATGATATTTTTAGATTGGTAATACAAGTTATGGTAGGAAGTGGTTTATATATAAAACTTTATACTCTCTAAGATAGGATAGATATCAGAGTATTTTCTCCAATTTTGCCAAATGCTAATGGATGGGTTGTAGTTGGAATTTTCTTTGGGCTGCCAACCAGCTCCTAAACAAAGGCATATGAAGCATGATACTAGTTAGTCTTAACAATGAAGTCCCAGAGTCAGATATTGAGGGTGAAAGGTGGAAAGATCAGAGAAGCAGAGCAACTGCCACTAGAAACTTCTTACCTCTACAAATCCTCAGATCAAATGGGGGGCTGAGATCCTATCTCCACCCACCTTATATTCCTTTCTCCACCTCCCCTGTGCTGGGATTAAAGTTGTCTACTACCACCACCCAGCTCTGTTTCTCTTTTAGACTGGATACAACCCATGTATCCCAGGATGGACTTGAACTCCTGATCTTTCTTCTTCTCCTCCCATGTGCTGGGATTAAAGGTGTGTGCCACCACTGCCTGGCCTATATGGTTAACTAGTAGCTAGCTCCGCCCCCTGATCTCCAGGCAAGCTTTTTTTATATATTTATATAACACAAACAAAATATCATACAAAAGACATGGAGACTTATTATTAATTATGAATGTTTGGCCATTAGGCTTGTCTCACTAGCTCTTTTAACTTAATTTAACCTGTCTCTATTCATCTACATTTTACCTCGGGACTGTGTAACTTTCTTTCATTCTGTATGTCCTACTATTCTGCTTCCTCCATGTCTGGATGGCTTGCCCCTGGCATCTCTTTTCTTTCTCCCCTCAAACCTAAATTCCCCCTCCTACTTACTCTCTCAGTCCGGAAGTCTCACCTATACCTCCTCACTTGCTATTGCCATTTCTGCTTTTTATTAGATCAATCAGATGCCTTAGTCAAGCAAGGTAAAGCAGCAAGATATCTTTATCTTTACTCAGAGCTGTTTAACTTTATTTTGTTCTCTATGACCTACTTTCCTGTTTCCTCTATAGCTGGTTGCTTGCATCGTGGCATCTCCCTTGCATCTCTTTTCTTTCTTCCCTCGAACCTAAATCTCCCCTCCTACTTACTTCCTCTGCCCGAAGTCCTGCCTATAACTCCTCTCTTGCTATTGCCCATTCAGCTTTTTGTTATACCAATCAGGTACCTTAGGCTGGTAAGGTAAAACAGCAACACATCTTTACATAGGTAAACAAATATTCTGCAACATAAACAAATGCAACACATCTTTGCATAGTTAAACAAATATTCTGTAACACTGGACATTATAAATGTAATTCTAACTTGATAATTGTTCTTATTGTATATAGTATTACTGTGTTAGAGTTAAAACCTTTCCTTTTTATTTAGACAAAAAAGGGGCAAATGTTCTGGGATATTTGTACACTGTGTAAAGATGTATCATTGTGATTGGTTTAATAAGAAGCTGAATGACAGTAACTAGGCAGATGAAGTGACGAAGGAGTTTCAGACAAAGAGAGGAAATCGGGGAATGAATTTAGGTGCACAGGATATTCCAGGGTGACATTTAGGAATTCACATGTACATTATGTGTGAGAGTTAATGAGCCATGTGGCAGAGCAAAGATTAATAAGTAGGATAATTTAAGGTATAACAGCTAGCTGGGAACAAGCCTAAACTAAGGCCAAGCATTCATAATTAATAATAAGTCTGTGTGTCATTATTTGGGAGCTGGTGGTACAAACAAAGTTTGACTACACTGGCCTGATGCCCTGAGTTTGATCCTCACAACCTATGAAAGGTATAAAACAGGACTGACTCTACAAAGTTGATCAATGACCTCCATAAACATGCCATGGCATGCATATTCCAATATACACACACATAATTAAAGTTTTAAAATTATATTTAATATTCTATTATAGTGTCAAAGAGCAACAGGCAATAAGCCCAAGAAATAAAGTCTACCTATCTCTATTTATTTTTTAACATTAGGTTAATGGACAATTTATTCAGAAAATTTCTAAATTATGTTTAGAAAATGTGTAAGATCATTTCTTTAATGTCTCACTCTGATTTTGATTCACCTGCTGGAGATCTTGAAATGTTTTTGATTTCCCTGTGATGTTTGTTTCAGTGAGTCAACTTACTTGGTTCTTTATCTCAGACTTTAGTGTTAAAAAATAGCAAAGAGCTCCAGACAGGCAGGGGGAAAAAGGAAACAAACAGAGTAGCTGGCTATCATCTTTTCTCATGCTTAACCAATTTACTAAAAGTTTGGTTCAAGGCTGCTTTGAGAAACGACGAGTTTAATGGCCTAGGGACTAACAGTGGAGTTGCTGTCTCACTTAGTGCTGGTTTGCTTAAACCTCAAATCAGCCATGATTCTAGGCTCACAGTTCCTGAGCAGGTGAAAAAGGAAAGCCTTGAGATACAATAGATAACTGTCTAAGTCTCAAAGGAAAGGTTTCAAGATTTAGCTTTTAAAGTGGGCAACAAACTAACAGTAAAATTCTTCTCTAAAATATTCAAGGAAAATCCTGCCTTAAAATAAAATATTGTATGTTTATTTACTATAGAAGAAAATTAGACAAGTGAACAAATATAAATCAAAATTATATAAGGTCACTAGTGTATCAAAGTGTTCATGTTAATACAAAACATCACTTCAAGCTTCCCAGATTTGGTTACACAGACAACCTGGGAATCATCAAAATGTTTAACCTCTATTCTCCTGATTAATTTTAGCTTCACCCATGAGACTCATATGGGTTTGAGGGTCAAACATACTTCTGCATTATGAAGTAAACAAATACTTCTGTATAATACAAATTCTACCTTTCGTGGAAAGAGATCATGTATTTCTTTGCTTACTTATGGTCCTTTGAATGTAATTGGCCCCCTTAACCACTTTGTGAGAGTAGGTGTGTCCTTGTTGGAAGAAGAGTGTCACTGTGGGGGTGGGCTTTGTGGTTTCCTTTGCTTAAGCTAAACTCAGTGTGGCACACAGTTGTTTCTGATGCCTGCAGATCAAGATGTAGAACTCCCAGCTCCTTCTCCAGCACTGTGTCTGCCTTCATGCCACCATGCCACCCACCATGACAATAATGGACAAAATCTCTGAACTATAACCTAGCCACCCCAATTTAATGTTTTCCATTATAGGAGTTGCTGTGGTCTTAGTGTCTCTTCACAGCATTTGAAATTCTAAGACATTACCCCACTTCATTGGTCCTCATCTTTTATTGTTATTAATTTCAAAAACTTCATAGAATGTATTTTGATTATAGTCTTTCATCAACACCTTTAACAGATGGGGTCATTTTACCTAATGACCAACTCAACTGTTTTTTTTGGGGGGGTGGAATTTCTCTCAATTTTGATTCCTATCTTTGTTTTGAAATATTACTTTAAGTCAAGATGTGTTACATTTATTTATGCTGTGGAATATTACTTTAACTGTTTAAAGTTATGCTACATTTGCTTATGATGCATTTGCTTAATGATGTAAGGATGTGTTACATTTGTTTGTGTTGCATTTAATTATGTAGACATGTGTTGCATTTGTTCCACCTTGCCTGCCCCAGACACCTGATTGGTCTAACAAAATGCTGAACAGTCAATAGCTAGGCAGGAGAGGGATAAACAGGACTGGGAGGCAGAGAGAATAAAGAGGAAGAGAAATCTAGGTTGAAGAGAGGAGGAAAGGAAGAGGGGGAAATAGAGGGATACACATCTGGCCAGAAGCCAGGCAGCAGATGGCCAACCAGATATAGGAACAGCAAAAGTAAGATATACAGAAGGAAAGAAATCTAAAAAGCCCCGAGGTAAAATGTAGATGAAGAGAAAGGTGTTAAGTTATAAGAGCTAGTGGGACAAACATAAGATAAGGCAGAGCATTCATAACTAATTAGAAGAGAGCATGCATAACTAATTAGAAGTCTCCATGTTGTGATTTGGGAACTGGTTCGTGGCCAAAAGGAAAGCCTGGTACATATCTTCTTATCTGAGTGTGTTTTTCTGCCTGCTATGAACCAAGGTTGCCCTGGTTGTGGATTCAAAGCTATAATCTAACTCAAAACATTGTAAAAAAAAAAAAAGTTTCTGAAAGGAATGTGTATCTGCAGAGACTGGTTGACTTGATTAGAATTTCAGTGCTGTTGAAAGGTAGGAATGTTGCAGGTCCAGAGGGTAATTACCTTATCTTGAGCTAAGTTCCAGGATATGCCCACAGTTAACAGCCCCCTCTGTAAACTAATACCTTTTGACAATAGATACAAAACCTTTTAGAATCTATTAACTTAGCAGGCAACTAGCATCTATGGAACCAAAAGCTAAGAGTGTTATTAGATATCATTTTAGGCCTATAGAAAAGCTCCCCCATGCTGCTATACCCGCTTCTCTGATGTACTCACCAATGTATTTTAAACTTGCATTGATTTATGACTTTGTCTATTCTGTAGAACCATAAAAATTTCATGAAACTGCTTCCATGTTGTAACATGGAATTCGGAGTAAAGTAAGTCTGTGCTCCTGGGTCATGGTCACATAAAATGGCTACAAAATAAACTAGCTCTTATTCCCTGTAATATGAGACCCATGGTTTTTGTATCAACAACACCTACCTATTTTGATCTCCAGCTCTCTTCAGTGCTTTACTACTGTCCTGAGTAGGATTGTGGGACATAACAGCCAGCCCTAACCTGATGGTGTTATTTCCTGTCCAGAAATATATTGCTCTATCCCAGTAATTAGAGTGCTCAGACCTGAGTAATAATTTACACGTGTCCCCTGTGATGACTAAAGAAACTTAGTATGGGGCCAGATGCTCCTTAGGGGCCATTGTCCTCTTGCTCTAGAATGCCTGGGAGATCTTAGTGGGCTGCAGGTGAGATAAGAATAGGCTAGTGGAATGTGAGGTACTAACAGCTGCCTTTGCTTTTGTAAAACTTGCTTATCTCGTTGGGAAAGGGATGAAATGGTCTTTTTATTATATATCGGGAAAGCAAGAAACAACTGAGGGAAGTAAATGATTTTCCTGTCCAATGGTGGACTCCATGAATAGTTGCAATACACACCTTTCTGATGTCTGCCTTTAAAACCCCATCTTAAAGCCCATCCCACACAAAATGCTATTTGGCTTTAAGGCTTCATCCTTCTGCTAGCAATAAGAATAAATTCATTTAATCTAAATTTGAATTAAGTCTAAGTCTTTAGGCTTTACCAGTGGATTCAAATGCTACAACACATTATTTAGACATAACCCTCTGCAACTGATGAACACCCAATCCTGGAGGGAACTCATAGCTAACTTTTCTGAGGAGATTCATAGTACACGTGGTATATCCTTGTGAGATAACTGTGCCTTCTTCCTCTATGACAGAATGGAATGCATTATAAAGGAATTGGCTTCTTTCTTTCTTGTTGTTTAATAAGTGAAGGAAAACAATCTGATAAATAAAATAAACCACTAGTGCTGGGACCTCTGCTCCTCTCTCCTTGATTTGCTTCCTCCTTCCCTCCCTGTTCTCCTTTCTATCCTCCCTCCTTTCCTCTCTTCCTCTATTCTTTATTTCTTTCCTCCTTTGCAAGTCCTCATTATGTAGAACATGCTTGCCCTAGAGCTCCCACCTGCCTCCGTTTCTTGGGTGTTGGAATTTCATGCATGTGCCACTATATCTACTTCTTCCTTGAGATCTACTTGAAGATTTGGCAGGGAGATAAAACTGCCACAAAGAGATGTTCAAATTTAACTGGCTTCTGTTCTGCTAAAAGATAGAGATTTATATCACTAACACAACACACACAAAATCTACCTGTCTCAAAATTCTTACCAAGATAGGGATTTAAGAATTGCACTGTAGGATTAATTAAGTAATTTATAGTATATAGTCAACAAAGTATCATAATATAGCCATTTTTACAATACTTAAAAGTAACTAGTAATATATGGGAAAAGATACAGCATGGAATGCCCATTTTCAAAAAACGACTCCTAAATATATGCTGTATATATGGAAACATAACAAAGACACAAGGTAACAATTTTATTCACTTCTTTTTAAAACAAATATTTGATATATAAATGACATTTGTATTATTTAGATGACTTTAAGGCCTCATCTTTTACAAAAGTTTGACATACCACATCTCCTTTTCTGTTCGGAAAAAGAGGAAATTTCTAAGTGATAAATCACTTTTAAGTGACAGATTATTTTAATGTGAGGAAAGTGTTTCTCTACTCAGAGCTTTGGGGTTCACATAAGTTCATTTTGTGTACAGACACTAACAATAAGTAACAGTTGCACTTGTTTCAAGATCAGCAGGAGTTAATAACTGATGCTGCAAAGACTCTCAGGGATATTCAGAAAGACCTGAATAGGAATCCTGATTCATGACTAGATTGAGATCATAATCCCAAAGAAGACACAGAGTAGAAATCCTGACAACCTTCAGCAAAAAAAGAAGACAAATTGTGCTGTCAATTTTATAACATTCTTCACCTTAGATAAGTAAAGTTATTGTTGACCCCACAAGTAAAACAAACTCCTACAGATAAAGTTACTAGAAGGCTCAAATATAGCCTGGGAAGTAATGGATCTACCACTGAACAGCTTCCGAACACTCAGCCCTGAGGAATGTGTCTTCATGCTGGCATCTAGCCTCAAGCTGTAAGATCTTTGTCTTTGATGCTGGTCAGAGACAGATATCTATCTACAGTAATTAATTCAGTGCTAGATGACGTGGAGTGTCACCTGACTGGGCACTGAAAGAACCACTTGTATTCAAACTGAAACTGAGAGCACAGTAATTCATGGACATGGTTTATGTATAAAGTTAAAAGTATTGATTCCTTGTAGTGATTACAAGGATTCAGGGAGACAGATCTATAAGTGGTAGAAAAGAAAGAATGGCTGCAATTTTACTTTAAATTTTATCCTTTGTTATGCATTCTATACATTTCAGGGAGCATCTAAATGATTCACCTGATCTCATAATTTGGCAAAAGGGTCCCAGTTGAGCCCAAAGACATATCTTACATTTTCGTCTGTGAGAAAAGCCTTAGCTCTTCCAGATAGCTTAGATAGCCCTATGTGATACCCTATGTGTATATGTTGCTGGGTCTTAGACCATGGCTGGGAATTGACAACTGGAAGGGTAAAACTGCAAAGTTTAGTGGAAAACTCTTAGTTATTCAAATAAGAAGGTAAGTTCATTACACAGGAGGAGAGACCTTCAGCAAGAAAGCCATGAAAACTGCTGGGCCCAAACCTATATGTTGACTGGGGTGGATGAGGGTACTCCTTGCAAAAGCATCTTGGGCTGCTTTGGGTTTGTGGAAATTGGGCATTGAGAACTGAGTTCTTCTTGATCCTTCCGAAGTTCTTACTCACGTAGAAAAATATAAGTGAGAAAAGGGGAGAGAGGAAAGAGAAATTGGGAGTGTGAGGTATGAGACTATTGCCCTCCTCAGAACTATAGTGTCCACAGAATATATACACTGGATTGAGAAGCCCAGCTTTGAAAATTGGAGATTTTTTGAGTAACAGCTACAAACAAACAAAAAATCATTCCAATTATCATTTGTTTTGCAAGCACCATAAGACATGCACCCAGTTAGAGTATTTTCATGTATTTTCCTTCTGCAGAGATCTTAAAGAGCTTTAGAAGTTGATTGTATTATTGCACTTATTCTAAGGTAATGGGACATGAGTTTCAGTAACTTGTCCATAGATGCTCTTTCTTCAGTGGTAGAGTTGAAAATCATATTCCCTCTTTAGTTGCCACACTCTTAGACCAGGCTGAAGTAGACAGTAGTGTTTTACTTATTACCCACAGACAGAAATTAGTACTCCCAAAACATCAAAATTAACTAAACAAATAAAGAACAAATGAGAATTAAAATGATTAGTTTCTTGATCTTATCTAATGAGTGTTTCCTGGACCACTGCTCTGTAGCTAGAGTTTTCCTGCCTGGCCCACAGTCAGGATAAATCTCTTTCACCTGCCAGTCCCACAGCTGCTTGGTCCCAACCAAGTAAACACAGAGACTTATACTGCTTACAAACTGTATGGCCGTGGCAGGCTTCTTGTTAACTGTCCTTATATCTTAAATTAATCCATTTCCATAAATCTATACCTTGCCACGTGGCTCGTGGCTTACCGGCATCTTTACATGCTGCTTGTCCTGGCGGTGGCTGTCTGTGACTCCCTCCGCCTTCCTGTTCTTTTAATTCTCTCTGTTAGTCCCGTCTATACTTCCTGCCTAGCCACTGGCCAATCAGTGTTTTATTAGCAACACATTTGCCATACAGAACATCCCACAGCACTGCTCAGTGTCTACTTGCTTCTCATTTAAGCTCCTTGTTCCAGGGAACTTTCATTAGGAAGCTTCATTAGAAAACCCTCAGCCAGGCTTTGAGCTAAACATGTCTTGCATACTGGTGTGAGTGAAGCTTACTCTGTGCTAGGTACCCTCTTCTTTTACAATACTCATCATGCATAAGGACTGTTTACTATGGCTGCTGGGAGTTGCCTTACCTCAAGTCACAGAGTCAATCAATGGCAGAGGGTGAAAATGAAGTCTGAATCCTGACTCAGTCCTTGCTTCCATGTCTCACATCACAGTTTACCTGACTAGATCAAGAAAGAGTTCTCAAAACAATACAGAGGGCAATACCATTTCTACTCCCATTTATTGAAAATAGATTTTTTTTCATAATATGTCCTAATTAAGGTTCCTATACTCTCTACTCCTCCAAGTTCATTCCCACCTCCCCTCCCATACAGACTGATCCCCTGTCTGGTCTCTTGTTAGAAAACAAACAGGCTTTTAAAAAATAACAATAAAATAAAATATATTTTGAAAGGAGCCCCAAAAAAAGACACGAAACAGATACAAATGTAGAGATCAACTTGTTTGCATACTCAGGCCCATAAAAACACTAATCTGGAAACCATAAAACATATACAAAGGACCTTCAGCGTAAAAAGAGA
>CABHPQ010148782.1:0-23229 GCA_902168405.1 Peromyscus aztecus | reverse complement strand
GTGGTAGCACATGCCCTTAATCTGATCACATGGCAGGCAGAGTCTCTGTGTGGTCAAGGACACAGCCATGTGTGGTGACACATACCTTTAATCCCAGTACCTACCATAGAGACCTGGAGGTCTGTATAGACAGGCAGTGATGAGGAAGTCATGTGGCTGGGCTTAGAGCCAGTGAGAAGGCAGAACAGGAAGGCAATAAAGGCACAGGTTAGACAGGAAGAGGTTCTCTTGGGAAGCTACGGCGACGTGGTGAGCTGTTAGTTGGCAGCTATTGCTCTGATCTCTACGGTTTGCACCCCTGTATTTGGCTCTGTGTTTCTTATTTAATAAGACCGTTTAGAAATTTGTCTACAGCTGTTGTTGATTATTGGTTCATGGACATCAGAACCAGCCTTCCCAGTCTTCCATCACTAACCAAGGACCAGCAGCTGCTCAGGAACCCTCCACGTCTTCGGCACCAAATTGTGATTGCTGAAGTACCCAGCCTCATGGACTAAGCAAATGTTGAATTGTTGCTTTCTTCTGTGACAGATCGCCACTATGGGAGTAGGGAGTGTACTGAGCAACCCAGCCTCAAAGACTGAGCAACTGCTGGGTTCTTGGCCTGTCCAGTGTGATGCAGCTGTTGTTACTATTTTAACATTAGTTGACTTAACGTGTGTGTGTGTGTGTGTGTGTGTGTGTGTGTGTGTGTGTGTGTATCCTATAGGTTCTTATTCCTAGCAAACTCTAACTGATCTGGTCAGACTGGGTAGCCTCACAAACCCTGTCCTACCATCTTTTACCTGGTACTCACCCCCCTGCCTATGTGGACCACTGGAAGCCATTGCTTCACAGCGTAGGCATTCCGTTTTTGTGGACATCAAATTAACTAGAAAATTCTGTTTTAAAGACTGATCATAATGATTTCTTGCCTTTAGGTTCCCTACCTTGCCCTCTGTAACCACACAACACACTTTATGGCAAAAGATGGAGGTGCCATGAGTCCGCAGTCAGGGATGAGCAGTGAGCCTGGAGAATCATGGCTCATCTGGGCACTGCTAGAGAAAGCCTCTCTCTGGCACAGAGGCGGACACTGTGGGTCCCTAGGATAGCTGTGCTCCAGTTCGCTGCTCTTTGTTCTAGGAGCTCCATTTCTTTCCCCCTTCCACCACAATGAGTAGCTGTCAGGAATAAACTTGCGGTAAGAATTCTGCCAATAAAAGACCAATTTGTCTTCTACCAGTTTCCTAGCTTAAATACTGTGAAGGAGGCTGGGGGTGTAACTCAACAGTGAGGTACACGCTAGCAAGTGCCAGACCCTGGATTCAAGGCCTAGTGTCAAAAATAAATAAACAAATAAAGAAATGGAAAGAGGGGTATGGTGGGAACTGTGCCATAGGTCAAGAGACTGTTTTTCTTTTTGACTATATGATGGGGGTCATGGTAGTCCCCACATGTGATCATTTGAAACTTGTGTTTTAGGATAGTATATAGTAAGAGTGAAGAAAACACACACACACACAACACACACACACACACACACACACACACACACACACACACACGCAAGCACGTGTACGCACATGGAGAGTCAATCAAGACTGAATAGCTTCCAAAGGGTAGAAAAGACATATTTGTGTAGACAATAGGTAGGCCCCTGCCCCTAGCAACTCCCACGGTGGAAAAAGTGAGCTTTATCTTGGTCTTAAAAGGCTACATTCACAACAGTATCCACGTCTGAGAGAAACCGACAACATCAACAGTGGAAGTACCAGAGAGGGTAAACAGTGTGCGCCTCAAACACAAACGAATTTGTTTTCCACCAACAAGAAACACAAAGCTTCGTATGCACTAAATGAAACAAATTAAGTGTGACCCTTTTTCTGGGAATCATTGAAGGCCAGAACGAAAGATTGTACACAGATTATGAACAGTGTACACACACATTCACACACACACACATTATGAACAGTGTACACACACACACACACTTTGTATGTGTGTGTGTGTATACATATATAATGATGTATGTATATAATTAATATTAATATAATTAATATTAGCCACCACACAGGCAGGTTAATTGTCGCTTCTCTGAGTACTTAATCTGTTAGCAGTTGATAAATCCCACCCGGGATAGAAGAGGCTCATATTTAGGTCACACAAAGTCATTGCCGTTTTTTAATTTAAACTGTGCACTAGATTAAAACATGAGAGTGTTTCAGCAGAGCCAGTCAGAGGTGGCAGCAGCAATAGGCTGTCATTTGGTGTAGAAAGTTTCCCCAGCACACCCCAGGGACATGTTAATCAAAGCTTTTAATGGATTCAGTCTGATCTGTGACAGGCTTTGTTCCAGAGATGGTATTTGTTGGATGGAGCTGCTAGTTATCAATAAGACACAGTAATTGCAGGGAGTGATTGAGCCCTGTTTCTAGGCCTTCCTACCATCCGGCTCTTTTTTATTATCAGTCAAGGCAGAGGTGTCCTGCCCTGGGAGTCACAAAATGACTTGTTTCTTTCATCTCGCAACAGCCAGTGATGAAAATTAAACAAGAAATATGGACATTAATTTACCAAAACAAAGCAAAATCTTAAAATCCCTTGCTTCTCCTCCTTAAGTCTTTGTTTTAGACTTCTCAGCCCAATCTGGGCAGCCAATCTTTTAAACTGATCAAATAAATCCACTTGAACCAGAGGCAGGCATTTGAAGCTCCTCTGTGAGCTCGGGCTGTCTTGGCAGTGGCTTCTTTCAAAGTTCTTTGTTATCCCTGGGAAATCAGAACAGCCAGAGGCTAAACTAAAGAGTGGGGATCACACTAGATCACCTGCAGGAGTACTGAGCTTTTCAGCCACTTAGGAAGGTTAAGGCTCCCCATCGGATAGAAAATGTCTCGGTGCCTCTTCAAAACCAAACACCAAATGGGATGCTAACAGCCTGTCTTCTTTAGTAAGTCACGGTCACAGTCTCGAAGATCAAAATTATCCCCTTGGTAAGAAGTGTCAAGGTGGATGAGGGAAGGTAAGGGGGAGACAGTGTTCCAGAAGGAGCTGGTCTCATTGAAGGGCCTTTCTCCCACCAATGTAAACAATACCCAGATGACCAATGCCATCACCTTCAGAAGCCAAACAAAAGCAACCAGTCATCCACAGCGGAGTCTAAGAGAGCCCTGAGTGTTTCCTGGGGCGCTAATGTGGATGTAGTCTCCCTCTGGTTTCCCAGGTGAGAGGTCAGACAGCAATTTTTCTTTCTCTGGGAAATAAAATCACAAAGTGGCAATCCCTGAGACAGTAACATGTAAACACTCCTAACACCATGACTACCACTTTTTGTGGGTTTTCAGCGACAGCCCAGATTCCTAGCACTTCAAGGCTGATCACACACTTCTCCTTTACACGGTCTCCTTCCTTGTGATCAGCCTGTTCGACTCTGCTTTTGTTAGTGGCACAATGCTTTGTAATTCCATCTCCTGGGTCTTTGTTTATAACATTCCTTCAGCCTGAAATACCTTTCCTCTCATCCTCCACTTACCGAACTCCTCCTGAACCCACAAGCCCCTCTCAAATGTCATCTCCCCCAGTAAAGTCAGAGCTAACTGTGACAAGGGACAGAACTGCAGAAGGTTGGAGCACAAGTGCATTGTGTCACAGGTCCTGTGCTGTCAAGAAGCTTTACACGACTCCCAGCTACCAAAGAGGATTGTTCTGAGGAGTCAAAGTGGTAGCCCATTGCTTCCAATGTGGATACACATCTAAAACTCACTGGAAGAAAAAAAAAACAAAGAAAAACTGATTTCAATTCTGCCCCTGGGAGAGCCAGGAACCAGGTAGGTTCTGATATTCATTCAAGAAACCATGTGTGGCTTCCAACCAGAGACGCGACGCCTTACGAACAAAACCCTTGGTTGGGGAACATAACGTGAACTAGAACTGAGCAGGAGGCAAGCTTGTGACTCCCAGTGTCTGTTTCACATCCCACAGTTAAAAGGACCTGGCTTGTCTTTCAGGATAAGATTCAAAAACCTCTGAACTCCAAAATGACTGGAAGAGTTTGCTGACTACAAAGTGAGGTGTATCCCACCTCTCCTGACATCCTTGCTCCCAAGTTCACTGGCAATTCTGGAGAGTGCATATGTGTGTGTGTGTGTGTGTGTGTGTGTGTGAGAGAGAGAGAGAGAGAGAGAGAGAGAGAGAGAGAGAGAGAGAGAGTGGGAGGGGGGGGGGGGGGTTGACCTCCAGCATCTCCATCTCCTGGAGCACAAAGTTAAGGACAGCAGACTAAACAAGAAAAACAGTTGAGGGGTCCTAAGGCTCCCAATTAGAGAGCATGAGGATCCAAACTAAGGAAGATTCTGGAAGAAAATAAAGACAAAATGAGTGAGTCATTTTTGTTTTTGTTTGTTTGTTTGCAATTGAGTTTTGAGTAAGAGAGAGAAAAGAGAAGCTAGGATGCTACTGTATTTCAGGCTTCAGAAACTAGGATCCTCATCCAAAATAGAAAGGTGATCTGGTGCAGGGCAAAGGAGGATGCTGGAAAGTGATAGAGGGACCATAGGACAAAAGATGGAGCTTGGTCAATGAAGGGGTGTGAGAGTGTGCAGGGAGCAGGTCCAGCTGACAGCCAAGGGAGAAGCCCCCAGGACGGACAGTGGAAGAGGACTCGTGAAGAACACTTGTGAGTGAGAAACTAGGAAACAGAAGGAGCTTGCGCTCAGTTCTTGTCTTTGTGGAACAAGAGTTCCTGACAGGTAGGACCAAGTGAGGGAGTGATTAGGGAAAAACAGACAAGGGACAAGTCACAGAGCCGAGGAACACTGATGAATGCATATGACATCTCCAACTCTATCCCGATCCATAATGCCCGTTTGATTTCATAGCATCAAGATAGACTCTCAGCTGACCCTTCACGTAGTGACAGATTCTGAGTCCCCATGTGCCCAGGGCCCTAGTACAGAGCCCTCCCAGGGTGTTTCTTTGTACCCTGTGTGTGAACAACCTTATATGCTACCACAGGTCTCAGCAGCTGTCTCATCATGAATGAGACAGAGTAATAAGCCACCCTCCTTTTCTATTGGGGGACGGTTGTCAAAACACCTCTAAACAAAATTAATCTCCACAAATATCCAAAGTTTTACTCACAGAGCCTCCTCCGGGAGATCTCTTTTCATGAAACAGGATGCTGGAGTCCCTATGGATAGAAATCACTATTCTAGTCCATTTTAGAGCTGCATGGATCCCATTTCAAAGCTACATTTTATGATGGCTTTTGTATCAAATAAAGGCGCCTTTGGAGTCTACACACTCTCAGGAGCATGAAATTGCCTGCCATAATGGGCAAAGAACATTAGAACACACTCAGAGTAGGGTTACAAAGCCCAGACCCAGAAAGCCTTTCTCTACAGGTAACCCGAGAAGAGAACGTACTAGAATCGCTGTCCTGCTCTCAGAAGTATGTGCACAAGTCTGAAAAGAACTGAGGTTGAAAACATTTCATTGTTTTCCACAATGAGAACAGCCACCACCCTCCCACGCACATGTTTTTGAAAGTATGTGTTCCCACTTGTACACATACATTTTCAAAGGATATGTTCCTACTTGTGCATACACATTCCTGTGAACTAAGCTGAGGCCAGTTAGGGATCCGGTAGACTGTTAAAGCCAAGCCAGGGGTTTTGCCGCACTTAAGCATGATTTTCAGTTTGGAAGTTGGCCCATAGAGATCTAACTGATTGGAGCATCCCTTTGGCCCCTTTTAGAATGGTGGCCCAATTGCAATGGCTTTCTCAGAAAGTCACATAGGATGAATAATCTCTGCTTCATTCTGCTTCATTTCGGAAGTGTCTATTAGAGCAGTCTAAAGTAATGAAAGTTTGGCCACGTCTTCTGTAAAATTCCAAAGCTGCTTCCTTGAATGCATGTGCAGCTGCTACAGACTAGTAGCTTCTGAGTTAGAATGTAACTCCCAAGTTTGAAGTCCACAGGAGTAGCCTTATATTTATAATATAAGATTCCTAACAACTGAATCCTACAAAGAAAACCGACCCATCAAGCACAGCAGCTCTTTTGGAAATGTAGGATCTCAAATATCAGACAGGGACTCAATCAGCAACCACATCATTTTTTTCTTGCGTAGACTCCCATTTTCCATCGCGGTTATTGCATACCTCCCCTTGCCTGGAACCTTTCACACACTTCCTCTGCCTTCATTCTCAGCGGACTACTTTACTTCCAAGTTCATTACTGACATAGAATTAAGGGCTGGAAATGTAGCTCAGTTGGAAGAGGGCTTGCCTAGCATGCATGAGGCCCTGGGTTCAATCCTTAGCACTACATAAACCAGGTGTGGTGGTGTGTGCCTGTAATCCCTGATTTCAGGAGGTGGAGGCAGGAGGTTCAGAAACACAGGCTCTTCCTCAGCTTTGTAGTGAGCCAGCGTGAGTTACATGAGCTCCTGTCTCAAAAATAAGAAGAAAGAAAGAAACAAAAGGAGGGAGGAAGGGAGGGAGGGAGGGAAGGAGGGAGGGAGAAAGTTAAATTGAACACAAATTGCTCATCTGACAACATCACAATGTCTTGTTATTGTCCTTTTCCTGAGCATTGTGCAACCAGCTTCCCATTTACTTCCTGTTCTCTCTGCTTACTGTGAAATAAAATGGAACACCCACCTCCGCAGGGCTGCCCAGTCCCTTACTGCCATTTGTAAGGAGTTCTCTTTGAACATTCTCCTCACTCTCAACCCACTCAGTTCAGTGATGTTGTCCCCTTGACCCAACTGTGCTGGCCTGTCCTCTCGCAAAAGTGGCCTAATGATCTCGCCATGGCACCAGGTCCAATGGACCCCTTTCCCATACACCCTTCATCAGTGCCCCAAATTGAGAAGCTTCCTCTTTCCTCCTTGTTCTGTCCTCTCCTGCCTCATCCTCTCAGAGTCCCCCTTGTAACACACAGACACCTTCTCCCAGGCTCATTTTGGGGGGCGACCTCTCCATCCCAAGCTGGACTCAAGGGTTAATTCTGGACTTGGCCTCTATTCCCCTGGGGATATCCATTTACATGTTTCTAAATCAGCCTCATGCTGGTGATTTCACATTGTGCATTTTCTGGAGAGGGCTCTCCTCTTACCTCAAGACTGTGGTCTCTTCATCCGTATTTTCAACAAACAGTTCAGTATTTCAATAACGGAATCTTGATGGGTCCCCTCACAACTGCACCCTCCCCTTCTATGCTAACGCCTTCCCTCCCAGTCTCTCTGTCTCAGACATAACAACAACCAGCACTTAGTCAGGTGTGCTCTGTGCCAGCACACAAGTCATACGGCCTAAGCGCGGAGCTCACCACATTCCGGGAGGGAAGACAGCCATGTCTCTCCCATGTTGGAGAGAAGAAAACCAAGACACCACAAAGTTAGTTTTGCTAAGACGGAAAGGCTGCTAAGAATGAGGGCTGGTATTCGGACTCAATCTATCCCAAGGCCAGTGTGCTCACCCCAGCATCACAGCATTCGCTTCAAGGAAACCCACAAGTTTTGTTGATCGTCCACATGGAGCTCATCGGCAGATCTGCTGAACGGGGGCTCTGAAACAGATCATGGGTCTGCCTGTTTCCACGGCCCATGCCACATTCTGGCCTCATGTAGTCCCACGCCACAGCCTTCTGGCTGATACAATTGATTCTCTGCCACACTTTCTTACCGATCACTCAACATACATACGAGCAAGTGTGTCTTAAGGTGGGAATCATATCATACCCTAGCTAAATCACCTTGAGTGGCATCCCACTGCAGCTGGACTGAAGTGGATGGCATCCCATCTTGCTCTTATATTGCTGTCAATACACACACAGGGTAGTTAAGGAAGTGTGTGTGTGTGTGTGTGTGTGTGTGTATGGTCACCACCTGAGAAACTAGAAGAGACACAGGGAAATCACCTGGGTGATAAGGAAGTAAGTGGGGCCCTGTGTGTGTGTAAGAATGGAAAACTGACATTTCCCTGACAGAAACTCTGGGTGGGTAGAAGTCTCAAAAGGGGGCACTTGATCTGAGGAAGAACAGTTCTGGACCAGTGAAGGGGGGTGGTTGTCTGTGCTTTAATCCTGAAGCACCACCCCTAGCAGGCAGCAGGTAACTGCTAGGTACCTGCCCTCCCCCCTCCGCCCCCGGGAAGGGCGTGGCGGGGGTGGGGGGTGGGGGGGCGCTTAAGACCTGGAATGCGCACGTGCTCCCTCTCTTGGCTACCTCGTGGTCTTGGATGCTGAATGTTGGTACTGCGTACCAAGGCAGAGTTCTCCAGAGAATCTCGTTGGACTGTGCCTCACCCTCCCTGGACCCCGCGACCAACTCCCTTTTGCTTGTTGTGAGTTAACCCAAAACAAACCCCTTTGATTATCAGATAAACTCCGTGTAACTGCCTCATTAGACCAAGAATGACTCTGATGGCCAATGGGCCAAGAGCAGTGTGGTGAGCTAGTCAGTGACGGCAGATCGTGACAGAGCCCATCGAGTCACGGGAAGCAAAACAATGTGGGGGGACAAACACACTGCACCCACAGACAGAAGGCAGAGAGAAGACAGAAAGTGAGGCAAGCTAAGAAAACTCAAGGCCCGTCCAGGGACCCGTTCCCTCAGCGAAGCCCCACCTCAAGGCTTACTCCCGATGTGAACCAAGCAGTTAAGCTTATGAGCCTATGGGGGTCATTTCACATTCCAACCTCAACAGGGTAATACCGTCAGCTTGTTCATTGAGATCTACTCCACCCTTCTCCTCGGGGTGTGCACACACAGCAGGCTGACTGGAGGGGGTTCCCTTGCCCTTTGGCTGTGTTTGGGTTAAGTGTAGCTTTGAATACTGGATTAAGCTCTACAGAAATAGGAGGAGGAGGAGGAGGAGGAGGAGGAGGAGGAGGAGGAGGAGGAGCCACACAGATCGGCCTGTGGCTTTCTGCAGCATTCATGGTTTCCACCAGGGTCCTTCCCAGCCCATGCTCTCCAGACCCCTAACGTCTCCTTCCTTTTCCACTTCAGACCGAGGGTAACCATGGCACTACCCCTTTAGTGTTTACCTGTGGGGTACCCTTACATCCTCAGCAGCCTTCTTAAAAACCCTGTTCATGTTCTCCTAGAAATTCCCGTCCAACATCCAGCCTGAGAAGGCTCTTCCTGCCAGGATCTTGATAGATTTTCTTCCAAAACCACTGCAAGGGATTGTGTCTCTCCCAGCTGTTATGGGTCACTGACTCTTAGACTTGGTGAGCCATTTGCTGTAGGTTGGTTCCCGTAAGTGGCAGATAACTCCACATAACGCTGACTTTGGAAATTTTAGAAGCTTCTGGGTCTATTAAAAGTCATCCAGCTTTCATGGTTCCCTTTCTTTGCACAAAGCTTTCTGGAGATCAGAGCTCTTTTTAGGGAGATGGAAGTCATACCAACGGAGTGAGACAGCACAGAATTTTGAACCTGAAAAGCGACACTCGTAGAAAGATCATGGGGTTTGGTAGCGTAAGTTTGACTTTTGACAAGCTGACTTCTCGACCCTTCAAACAGGTGTGACAAAAACATGCGGTGGCTATCCTACTCACTGGCGATTACGGCAGCGGAAGGGAGGTGACTCCACTCCGTTTTGCAGATCACTCCAGCATTAACTTGCTTGATTCACTGGTGCTGGGACTCTGACAGCAAGAGATTCTTGTCACTAAGATTGCAATGCCCCCCATGATTATTAAGATGTACAATCTGCTGGATTTGTCAGCACAGGCTGTCGAGAGAAAACACTACCTACCGAAGTTGGAAAGTCCAACTGGAGGCTGACAGCATGATGGGATTGCTGTTGAGAGCTGGCTTCCCAGACTGCATACACGCTTCTTGCTGGGTCCCCATGGGGCAGAGAGAGAACAAGACTATGCCTCTCTCCCTTCAGGGTCTCACAATATAATCCAGTCTAGTCTCAAACTTGCTGTTTCCAAGTACAGGGATTAGATTAGGCTTGTGCCACTGCAGCAGGCTAAAGACATATTTGTGATTTCATGTAATTTTTATCATCTCACAGGTCTGTAAGAGTTACACCATGGATTAAGGCTTCAGTGTATGAATTGTGCGTAGACATTCAGTTTGTGCTCAGTTATCTACATTAGCTGGTTAGGAGTCACTAGCCAAATATCATTTCTCTCAGGAAGGAAGAGAAGATGATTGGAACTTCTAGAACACCAATCTTCTACAATATGTAATGGCGTATGCTGAAGGTTATGAGTGAAAATGTTGAGAGATGGGTCAGCAAAATGGCTCACCATGTAAAGGTGACTGCCACCAAGCCTGATGAGCTGAATTCAATCCCCGGGATCCACTTGGTAGAAGGAACAAATTGGCTCTTTCCACTTCTCCTCTGACCTCCACATCCCTGCCATGATGATAATATACACATGCATGCATATATGCACATGGGTATGCACATGGGCATGCACACACATGGGCACAAAATGTAGTGAAATACTTTTAAAAATAAAAAATAAAATATTAAGTTTAATCAAAGTACCTAAAATTACCATTGCTTTGCTGAAATTTTAAATGAGAATCATGATCAGCATGAGAAATATCGTTGCTTTCTTTTCTGTTATACAGTGAGGAATTAGAAATGTTATACATTAGTACAAAATAAAAATTTAACTGTTAAAAAGGTAAGACACTTAAGAATTTATTTATATAATAGAATGCTGGACAGCAGTCTTCAAAGTAACCAAACCTATTTGTTGCAACATGGATAAAATTTTAAAATAAATACAGAATGAAAAAAAATATTTCAAAAGTAAGAATCATTATCTAAGGCATGTTGCAATTTAATCAGTTAAAATAATCGTGTGCTGATGGGACCTACTGGGTAATCTTTCTAAATTCTTGTGAATTTTTGAAGTATTCAAAATTAAAGATAAAAGCAGTATGCATCACAACAATGGCACTTACGGATAATGAGGCACAAAATAGAAAGTTACATTCGGGAAGCACCATTGATCAAACTATGCTACTCCGAAAGCTGGCCCATCACCCAGCACGTTTAAGAAGGACAGGTAAAGGAATCTTTACAGCTTCCTCTTTAGAATGAACGCATTTTCCCAGAAAGCATAACACCACAGAGCAGAAATCATATCTGCAAAATGCAAATATGTCTCTTACCATTTGCAGCTCTTTAGGTAGGCTATCGAGGATAGCATTTTTCAGTCTTTGGGATCCCAAAATCCTTCATCCTTCACACTGTGAAAAAAAAATCACTAAATCTTCAAGAGATGTTGCATACATGTGCCATACCTATCGATATCCTACAAGAAGCCAAAACTGAAAATGTTTTAAAATATTTTATTAAATTATTTAAAATAACAGCAAGACATCCACTGCATGTTCATTAAATATTAAATGAAAAAAGACTATGCTTTTTTAAGTAGTGAGGATAACAGTACATTTTTGAAGTTTTACCAAATTTCTTTCCCGTCCGATGTGTAACCGGAGACAGCTGGTCCTCATGTCTGTTTCCACCTCAGTCCATTGCAATTTGCTTTTGGAGTTGAAACATCTGAAGTCAATTTAGCCTCGCAGCTACATGGAGTTGGAAAAAGGAGGAAGTATTTTACTAACTTTTTTACCGAATCGTGAACATTCTTCTTGACTCCAAACCTTATCAAATAGTAGCCATTCCTCACAAGTCAACTACAGTCAGGGATCAGAAACCTTTGAAAAGAAATTTTTATACTCTGCTACGTTAAACTCTGCTTTGGGTCTAATTAGGTTGCACCTTGAGTTAATTTTGAACACACATGCACAGTGTTTTAAATGCATTGACTGGGCTGGAGAGATGGCTCAGGAGTTAAGAGTCCCAACTGCTGTTGTAGAAGACTGGAGTTTGGCTCCCAGATCCCATTTTGATTGGCTCACAGTCGTCTGTAATTCCAGATCCAGGAGGATCCAATACCCTCTTCTACCTAGGGTGCCCACACTGTATATGCAGAAAACCCATACACAGACACACATGCAAATGTATAGTAAAATAAAATAAATCTTACAAAACATAAAAGATGCATTGGTCACTCGGAAATATCCAGATCTTCCAAAGGCTAATATGTTTCATGATAACAAGCAATCACAGTTGTTAATATCACCGTCGACAACACCACAAGCACCTGAAAGTATCCGGAAGGTTCCAAGTTCATGGCAAGTGTAAGCTTTCTAAACTGTTGCTATTTCACTTGAGAGCTTAAATTCACTTGCTGCCAACAAGCATTACCAGTTGTTTTTATTTTTCCTCAAACAACCGGACCACTTCTTTCATTTTTTCAGACATGCCTGCTAAAAGCTGAACTCTGAAGAGACACAGGTCCAATGTCAGTCATGCTTCAAGTAAAAATGGTGCTTCCGGGCAAAAGCAGGTCATTTAGCTCACAACTCCACAATCACAAGGTGCTTTCACCCAAGACAATCAAGAAACTTCGGGGGGCCAGGCAGCTCTTGGTGCCTACATTAGTCATTCAGAACACTAAATCACACGTATTTGGAGTCGAGACAATTAAAACTGATCGTTTTACTCCTTCATTGAGGACAGTCTTATGGGAAACTGACATTGTTCCTTATGCTGCAGTCTACGATGCTGGGAGTCTACCCCAGGACCTTGTGTGTGCTGGACAGGCATTCTACCACTGAACAACTTCCCCTGTTTTTTCCGGTTAGTTAGTTAATATGATTATTATTATTATTGTTGTTGTTGTTGTTAATGTAATTTGTTGTCACTTAATGTGATTGCTTTTTGTTTGTTTGATTGTTTGTTTGTTTGTTTTAAACACGGTGTAGGTACAGTAGGTTCATGGCATCGAAGAACACTCTAGTAGCTGCTGAAGGGCTGTGGTGCGTTTCTTAGGAGTATTAACTACTGCATTTCCTGCTCACCACTGCTTTTCTAGCATTGGGTCAGACTTCGGCAAGTGTTACAGGCAAATGAAGAAGCAGTTTTACATTAAAAGAGTTTGACCTCACAGGGCCTCTTGAAAGATATTAAGGGTTGAATCTAACAGTATCCCCAGAAGGCTCACTGTTAATCACTTAGTTGCCATCTGATGGACTTTGGAGAGTTGATTGGACCAAGAGAGTTCAAATGCTATCAATAGATTAATCTTATCCATGAATTCCTATCAGATGCTGGGGCCTGGTTGGAGGAAGTAGGTCATTGGAGGTTGTGACTTCCAGGAGTGTGTCTCATCTGTGGACCCTTTCTCTGTCCCTGCTTCCCAGTTGTCATGGGGTGAGCAGGGCTGTCTCATTACCACCTCTGCCATGAAGTTTGACTCCGGTGAGACTTGAACCAGCAGAGCTAATTGACCACAGAGCGAAAGCCCAGGAACTGTCAGCCAAAGTAAGGCTCCCCTTTTCATATTCATCTTCTGTGATATGTTGTCACGGCTGTGAAAAGCGACCAACACACAACAGACAGCTCCCCTCTGAGAGCTGCATATGATGGTGCACACCTACAATCCGAGCACACGGCCTAAGGCAGGAGGACTGTGAACTCAAGGCCAACCTGGGCTGTGTAGTAAGATACTGCACACTCACAAACCTCCACATACACACTCACAACAAAACAAACACATAAGCAAAACCCTCAAGCTGAGAAGCACGAGTGTAGAATTGGGAGTTCAGAACTCTAATAACTTGAAGAGTATTGAATTATTTGAGAATTGGAACAGCAAAGATCAATGCTTTCAGATGCTGCAGTCCCTGAAATACCAGCTCACACACTTCTGCCTTTTTAGTCAAAACCAAGCAAGTTAGATTCTCCAGCTGCCTCATATGTTCACATATGCTGTTCTTCTAACCCTTTGCTGGTTTTCTGTCCCTTTCATTTCCAAAGTAAAGATAGCTAACATTAAATATTTAGCATTCTCATTGGAAATTTTTATACTGCCAGCCGCAGTAAAAGGAAACCATGTGACTTTCACAACATAAAATTGTTTTGTGTGCAAAGCTTTGTAATTTGATATATCAACTAATATTTATTTAACGCTGACTCTATGCCCTGTATTGTAATAGATGCTTTTTCTTCAAGTTGTATTTTTTTTTTACAATGTTGTATCAAGTACTTATGCATTTTGCAACTAAGAGTGAGTTAGGGGTACACAGTATGAACTGGAGGATCTACCATGATGGAGCCATCACACAGGTCTTCCACTGAAAGAGCTTCTTTTCCTGCTGTGGGATGGTCTGTATGTCAAATGTATTGCTCTGATTGGTCAATAAATAAAACACTGATTGGCCAGTGGCCAGGCAGGAAGTATAGGCGGGACTAGCAGAGAGGAGAATTGAGAGAACAGGAAGGCGGAGGGAGACACTGCCAGCTGCCACCATGACAAGCAGCATGTGAAGATGCCGGTAAGCCACGAGCCACATGGCAAGGTATAGATTTATAGAAATGGATTAATTTAAGATGTAAGAACTAGATAACTAGAAGCCTGAGCCATTAGGCCAAACAGTTTAAATAATATAAGCGTCTGTGTGTTTATTTTATAAGTGGGCTGTCGGACTGCCAGGGCTTGGTGGGACCCGGAGAGAAAACTCTCCAGCTACATTTTCCCATATTGCTCTAGAAGATGAGGCATAGGAGGTAAACAGCCTGGTCCTTGTGAAAGAGTCATAAAATGAGCCTATTTTCCTGCCCAACTTTCCTGCCTTCCCTAACCACTGCAGGCCACTGTCTTGGGGGCAGAATAGCAAATTAAGTCAGAGCCTCAGGGAGACACCCCGCTATTGAGCCAACAGATACCCACAATCACTCTTCTGTATCCAGAACCACTAAATTGTCCAAGAGTAGGAATTTCTTGTATGCCCTGTAATCATCAGTTATGGAAGGCAAACAGACCCAACTGGGAATGTTTGCAAGGAAATACCATGAACACTGGAAAGCCACTAAGGTGAAGAATGTCCCACTACACCATCAGAAACAAGGACGGATCCTAACACCCAGCGAACTGAAATCTTTTTGTTGTTTTTGTTGCTGTTGTTGAGACAGGGTCTCACCACCTCATAGACCAGGCTGGCCTCTAACTCGCAGAGATCTACCTGCCTTTGCCTCCCTTATGCTGGGATTAAAGGTTTGGGTCAACATACCTGGCTCAAACTGAAATCTTAAATCATTCCATAGTTTAACACCCTCCCTTTTTTTTTTTTTTCCTCACCAAAGGTCTTTGCATCACAAAAATTTGTTTTGAAAAATCACAAACCCTATCTTGCAAGCCAGAAGATCAAAGAACATCCCAGAATGTTTGAGATTAAGAAGCTTTTCTCTATTTACAGGGTTTACATCAAAACATTCGTGGCAAGAGAAGTTTTATCTCAGTGCCTTAGGAACTTTATGAAGGTGGCTGGTCCCGTGTAAGTGGAACACTCCAGCCAGCTCACCTGCCATGGAGAATAACCTGCTCACCCAGGTAGGTGGAGCCCAGTTATAAGGGAGGATGTTATGTGGAAAGCATCTGTCTGAAGTAGGGAGAAATAATTCACCCTGTCACTTTTTCTCAGCTGAAGAAGGTTGGCAATTTGAGAAGCGGTGTTTGGATTCCTTTTCTGTGTGCAACGGAAGATTTTTACAATAAAGCAGACGTTTTGTCGTCTTTTAACAGGATGTCTATTTAGTTTTTAAAATCTGCCAATGAAAAGGGAAGACAGGCAGTGTTCTATCAGGTCCTTTTCTGTTCAGCAAGGCCAGAAAATAAAACCCAAAATTACACCAGGACACCCTATTCCCTTGTGGTTAAAAATACATGTGGTAAAACCTAGAGCAACCGTAAACAGCTCCTGTGAACCGCATTTCAAAGACTTCGGTCAAAGAATCCTCATGTCCCCACGCCAAAAAAAAAAAAAATCATACATATTCTGATTCCAAAAATCATTTGTGATGATCACTGTTTGCAACTGCTTATTTTAATTCATTCTTTCAATTTTCAAAGTCACAGGAATATATCAGAAATGGCCAAATCATGAATGTTATTTACTTTATTCTAAATGGATCTAGACCTAGGGAGACATTGCTAATTATAAGTGCTGTAGAAAAAAGCAAAAATCTGTTCATGTGTCAATCGAGCAGAGGATTAGATGGAACATTAGTTCTATGCAGCCGGTCCCTCGGGACTTCATTCATGCAGGAAAGGCTGGCACATTAGCCCTCCTGGAATATCCTGGAGAAGCCCTAATAACACATCTGCTGTGTTGGGTTTTTAATGGAAATGGCACTCGAAAGTACACTTTGAAAATCAATTTCAGCTGCAAAACAATAAACATTAATAAATACAAATTTGGTTTCTGTTAACCATTATTTCACGACATCGTTGGAAGTGGTGGAAGGAGCCAGTTGACAAATACAGTCTGCAGCTATTAAATCCCTTTGAAATCAAACAAGTCCAAACTGGATGGACTCCTCCTCCCAGATCTGAGAAGGGAATATTGGTACAAACTTGCACGGTTTTTCAGGACTTTGTGAACGCAGAAGGAGCAAAGGCATCCTCTTGGTCCAGGCTCTTTTAACAGTGAAAACAAAGGAAATTAATTTCTAACAATTGGATTGAGACAAAAGAAGAGTTCTACAATGATTTCATGAAAATATACTCTTGCTTGGTGTGGACAATAAAAATAACAAGATATTTGGCTCTGCCTCCTTGCTAACTATCTTTCAAAAATTGGAACAAAGGGTGTTTTCTTGACAAGTCCCTAAATCTAAAATGATCAAGAGGCAATTAAGGCCCTCTGGCTTACTACATGAGTCAGAAGTGGTCGGCTTACCCCAATGACTGTAAAAGGCAGATTGAAGTATTCAGTGGGTTCTGTGAACCTCAGCCATCTGTTTACATTGTGCGGTAAGAACACAATGCTGGGAATCACTTGGTTCCCCTTAGCAGGACCTGCAAGCAATCACCCTGGAATGCTGGGTTCTGTTCCGTGCTTTAGAAGACAGAAAAGCACCCTGGTGTGAGCGTACAGGACTCTCTCCATCTGTATCCATCTATGGACACTGGACTTGCCTCCTGGACTGCCTGTGGTCAACTTTCCCACCTGTGAACTGAAAGAAACAATCCGCTTCTCCCCTCACACCTCTGTAAAGCTTTTACTTTCTCCAGAGATGACTCTAACACTGAAATTCTGAAAGGAATGCAAACAGGAAAGGTTTCCAGGGACAAACCAAGGATGGGTTTCCCCTACTTTATATCGAGCCAAACACCTCAATGGTATTAGAATATGTAGGAAGCTGATACATAGAAATCTGGGGGGTGGGTGCTATATTCAGTTAATTTCCTAAAGGCTCGTGATTATGAACAATGGGAAGGATCAGCACGTATGCCATAGATCTTTGTGTTCTTCTGTGACAGCCGGATCAATGGCTTGCAAATGATAGGCATGCTTCTATAGTTATTGTTGGGAATGTGAGTAAATTAAATTTATGAAAGCGAGGTTAAAAACATTGCATTCATTGAAATATTTGTGAGCACATAGAGATTTAAAGACACGAAAGAACACTCATCTGCCCAGGGAAGGAGAACTGAAAGGTAAACCAGCTGTAGTCTACCTTTGTTGTTATGGTGAAAGTGCTTCGGGTGAGCAGAACCCTCAACCTTGGGGAGAGGTTCAGTTGAGCTGTGCGAAGTGGATCCTCTCCTAAGTCATCCTAAGTGATAATACCTAACAAAGCCCAGGGGACTAAGGAGATAAGTCATGCTTCTCTTTCCCCCTTGAATTTGCTACATGTATATACATTTCAGATAAAGTATAAGAAGATGTGAATTTTCCTAAGGTAAAAAAAAAAAAATGAGTTTAATAGTGTTGAAAGGGGAATGACCCTCGGAAGACAGCGAGGAGGTGAAACAAAACACAGAAGAACCACACATTGTCTTCTCCAATCTCAGTGATATCTCATATAGAAAGAGTTTAAAGAAAAAACAAGACTCCTCTTGTGTCCATCTGTATCTTGTCTTGCCCCACATCATATTGCTGGGTCAAGACCAAGATCTGAAACCCAATATGTTATCAGGTTCCATTTCAGAAATTGGTTTGTTAATGATATCCTAATGTCTATCATCATATGGCAGAAACTATATTAATATTTTCCCTCTCAGGCGCTGTTACACAGATGTCAGCTCTAATCCCTGTAGAAGGCTGCTACAAGTCAATCTTCATGGAAATATATTAGTAATGCCTGTGGAGTCTCTAGAAATATAAGAAGTGTGAAAACTATAATTGGAAAAAGGGGAATCTTAAAAGAAATGTAAGCTTAGCCTGGAATATGTGAAATTATTCAGCTGGATGACAAAAGTTGGCCTGTAAATTTTTCATAACTACATTAGATTAAAGTAAACTAATAGCATGTATGTGAAAACTATTCAGATTGCCTCAATGAATCATCTGTTTTAGGCAAATCAATCACAAGAAAGCTTCCTGTCCCGGCTGAAAGTGATGCCCAACACTCATATTTCACAATTATGAATTAAATGAATACAAAACCTATTTGTAAAACACTACTGATACTTCTCTTTCAACATGACCTTCATGCTCCTTTCAGACGGCAGGCATACAGATGTTTCCCAACCTGCAGGACTAAGCAAGCTTGCCTGTTAAGGACATGATTGTAAACCCGTGGAAGGTGTATAAACGGATGACAGCGGTACATACAATGTGGAATTGATTAGGCTCTCAATTACTAAAAGCACGCCACTTGCGTTGTGCTTTTTATGCTGTCCTTTGATGACAAAAAGCATGACCAGTTCATCAGCACTGCAATATGTTTGCTTCTTGGACTTCCCTCAGTCAGGGGAACATCTGTGCCCACAGTTGGACTTTAGGAAGAAAACAAAAAACAAAAGCAAAAACAGGAACCGGTGTGAATCACACCATGTCAACCTGCTGCAAGTGTCGGTCACTTTTCAAACTTCCAAAATGTCCCCCACGAACAATCAAGAACCTAGATAATGGTAATGGTTTTATGAAGAGGGAAAGGAGTGGGAACAGGTCACCCAAAACTGGAGGAAGGACGCTCACTTAGGAAGGCAGGTGTTAACTGGGGCAGAACTGGCGAATCAAAAGTTGTTGAATTCCCACAAACGGATGAGTTGTGCAGCTGTCCCCGTGCGTTTCCGAGGCTAACCCTTGGGTCTCTCCACGTTTCTTCCCCTTGTCAGTATTTGGCCTTTTCAGTCTTACAGATGTTGAAGAATCTCCTAAAGTAATAACAGTTGCAATTTCAGTGGTAAATGTTCCATGAAAGGCTGGGTCTGCTTCAATCATCTCCATTTCTCCAATCTCCCCTGTCCTGGTCCTAGAATGGAGAACCCCCAAGGCTCTCTTGGAATGGCCCAGATTTCTTGAGCTGCCAAAATCCCTAGTCTTCATGGTGCCATCATTTTCTCCACTCTGTGCCTTAGTGTGATCAAGATCTTCAGGCTCAAACTGGGAAACTGTCCACCCTGAGGACCTTAGGAATGATGACCGCCTCACTGGCTGTTCACCATAAAAAAATATCTTTTCCCTGTAGGGAGTTCTTTATTTTTGTTTTTCATTTCTTGTTATATGTTGCTTTTTAAAAGCAACAAAACAGCCAGCCTGTGACCCATACCAGAGATGTTCAAACAGAAGGATTAATTCTGGACTTGGCCCTGAACGCAGGCAGATGTTTTTGAGCATGGTTTGGACGCCACTTAAGAACACCAAGAACTCAAGCTTGTAACATGCAGATGTGGTGAAACTGGAGTTGGTTCAGAGACGTGACAAAGATGATGAAAGGGATAAGGAACAGTTTCTGAGGGAATGCTGTGGGGATCTTCTTGCCTTTATCCCAAGAAATGGGAAAATAATGATTATTAACTTCAAAGCCCGCATGCCCATGACAAACTCAATGAATGAAAATGGACTTCAATTAAAAACAGGAGAGAATCTGGTGAGAGAAAAGGAAGAAGCCCTTTGCCTTTAGAGAAAGAAACATGGCAATCTGAGGTCACAGAACCCACATTTACGTATCATACATTAAAAACAAAAAACAAAAAAACAAAGTTCATCTACCGATTTTTTTTCCCCTCTGAAATGTTTTTTTTTCCCCCTTGGTCACTTAGAATTTGAAGAACAAAATCTGGATCTAGGTAAAAAGCTTGTTTCACTGCCCCATCCCTGCCCTCTAAGCCCACACACCCATGCCCCACGACAGGAGACTCATGGCTAAGTCTTGGTCAATATTTTTCTTGATTTTTACTATTTCAGCACTTTGCAGAGACATGTGGGCCAAAGGAAATGGAGGATTATAGCTAGTCAGGGGGGCTTAAAGCAAAGAGAAATAGGCCCAGCTCTGGAAGAGAGCACATGTCATTGATCTTGTCTATAAGCTAATTGAGAACAATCCCAAACCTTGCAATACTAGGTCTAGATGCTCAGGACTTAGGAAGTGCTCAATAGGTCAGCACATGGCAGTGTGCCTGCAGGATGCAGAGTCTGGTTAAGCAGTAATTCAGTCTGTCTGCTGAGCCTCTGCAGCAGAAACAATACGGGCAGCTCCCCTTCTGTCTAGAGGCACCCCCACAACCACGACAGAGAAAAAGACTTGGCGCATTGTTGAAAGCAGCCAAGAGCCAACTGTTTCCCTCGGTTCTTTTATACGGCCCAAATATTCTCTTCTCAATTCAGCAATCAATCAGGCCCAGTGTCCCAAATGAGGCACCAACCACATATGAAAAGAGCAAAAGCCGCCGTTGGTGACCTTCAAGCTGGCTAAAGACCCAGTCCAAACTTGTCGCCATATGGAGTTTCCATTTTCCTCTGAGAAACAGCAGGGGAGCATGGCTGGGTGACATCTATGGAGGTGCTCGTTTGTAAAATGTTATTCACATGCAACAGATCATTGTTATTGTTTCCTGTAATTATTCTGCCTCATAACAAAAGGAAAATAACTGATTTTGACACCCAAGTTTTGCTGTAAATAGGCAGAATGTTGTCATGAATATGCAAAATATTATGATCATTGCCATACCTAACTAATTGCATTTGAAACATGCTGGCCATAAAATAATTAATTAGCAGTGCAGGAAAGCATCATGATACTAGCTATAAATACTAAACATAACTAATTATTTCCGTCATAAAATGGTCCTGCCAAGTAATTTATAACAAACGCTGGGAAGAAGGCGAAGCCTGGAGTCCTCAGCAGTCTTCTGTGGAAGGGCTGTCACGCAAGGCTTTCTATTTTGTGACATTGTTGGATGAGTGGATACCAATTTGAACATAAACTCAAATGAAACTAATCTAGGATTTTCAGTGTCCTCTGAGCTGTTGGGTGATTGCGGTGGAAAATCTCGAGTAGCCCCTTTTGCTGTTGACATCAGAAAGTGGTAGGTCACTCTGGACCTACGGAGTACATTCTGAGCTCAAGCAAAAATTGATTTCCTTTTTTAAAAAGCAGCTGGCATTACAATGAATAGCCTTCCTTCGATTTTTCTTCTCCAGTGAAGCATTCAGTGAATGCAGCAGGCATAATAGGCTGAAGTAAACAGTGTCAGGTTCTGTTACATCAGAAGCTCTTTTAAACCAAGCAGACAAGCTATCATCGGTGGGTGCCTGAAACCCTGCAAATCACAGCCGAGTTGGAAAACGAGTTGGTTTCCTGACCAGCGTGTTGATGATATTTTGAAGAATGGAAGGGGACGCTTTGCTAATCACTCTGACTGCTCCGTGCTCCATTATGAGGCCATCTCGTTAATGAGCAAAAATAATGTACGTGCATGAAACGGTAATAGAATTAAGGCCTCTTCGAGCTGGATGCGGGACTGTCCTACACAGTCTCTGATCTTGTGTGAAGCATGTGAGAGGACCTTGGGATTCACCTCTTACAATTGTTTACCCGAATCCTCTGGCCCCATTTCTTTTTTCTAGTGTTCTGAAAACAAGAACTTGGCATTTAACATAGCGAAGTATCTTGTCCTAGATTTTAGTCCTTAGGGCAAAGACTTCATGACCAAACTCAAATACAGCCAGTCTAAAGTACAGCTTTTTTGTTTGCTTTGCTTTTTCCTACCATCCCAAAAGACTGGAAGAAAAAGAGTCATAAGCAAGGAATTGTTAAATACATATGCTTCCACCCTAGTGGAATCAGCTTGCTATGATTCAGCCACATACCAAAAGGACGAAGGAGACGAGCATAGCTTTCATTTTTAAAAGATTTCTAAGTACATAACCCTCTTACCCTACATAACTCTAATATTAGTCGTAAGACCCATTAAGTCCTCCTTTATGCATAAAGGAGTCGGGGGATCTGTTAGTACCACAGCGTCAAGCCCCTGGAATTCAAAGCAAGTGCGTTTCTGTGTCTACAGTGAATTCTACCCACTGCTCTGAGGATGTGGTACAGGGTGGTGACTAGAGAGACTCTGTAGACCTCGAAGGGTAAGTGCCAAAGACAAAATGGGGCAAACAAGCACTTGCCAGGAGGTACTGGGGACCCCTTCTCCCTGTCCCTCACTGGCATAAAAATGCTTCCCCTCCAGGAGCCAGGAGGGTGTTTCTTAGCAATCACACCTCTAAATAGAATGTAATTACGAAGGAAATTAACTTCCCAGCCAAGCACTGCGTTGTCATGATGATTTAGAAGATGGGGAAGGATGTTTTCTGAGCAATTTCGAATCTTTTTTTCCTTCTTCTTTTCTTTTTGGTTATCACTTAATGGTATTCATTAAAACCCATAACAGAAATTGCTTCTCTTTAAATTTCCAACTGAGTCTCGATTTAGTTGAGTTAGACTTTTCTTGAAACAATACATTAGTGTCATGCCCAATTGACTTCTGTTGTAAAAGGAATAAATCTCTGTGACTTCGTAGCCTGCATCTGGACGTGGTTAAAAACAAGCAGCCCGTCAGCGCACTGTTTAAAGAACAGCTTAGATTTCTGTCCTCAGTCCCTGCACAGTGCCCCTCTGGTCTGCTATGGACGGGTTCATGTGGGTCCTCCTGGCAGAGGCAAGCAGTGCTCACTTTTGGAAATAATCCATGTTTAAAACACAGTACAGGTCATCATGAGCACCCAAGTCACGAGGCTTTCACTCACACGCACTCTCTACCCCTGAAGGATAGCCAGGGATATTTGCCATAATTAAAGCGGAGATTTGAAAAGTGCTCACAAAGATGATAATGAACACTGGTGTTTTGTTTTGCTTTTGTTTTTTAATTGAGTTGTTTCGTCCTCCTGGTCCTCCTTTTTCTGTTCCTCCTCTT
>CABHPQ010148781.1:0-10873 GCA_902168405.1 Peromyscus aztecus | reverse complement strand
TCAAACACTGCTTGGGAGAGACCAAGGACCCTAGACAGAATGGCTGCCTTCAGACACACCCCGACTGGCCTCACTTGGACCTGAGTTCCTGTTCATCACAGCACGGTGCCCGGCACACACAATCCTCTCCAGGGGGCTGGTGGGGATCACACAGACCACGTCATAGGCAGGCCGCAGAAGGGCACGTGCGTGAGCCCAGCTGCTACGCTTCGCAGCCCTGTCCACAACAGTCTCCAGAGTGGCCCTGCCAATGCTAGGGCTCGATGGCTCTTCGCTGACCTTGGCACTGTGGGATCTTTAGTGTCCCAGGTCCTGCCCATCAAAGGACAGCAGGGCTCTGTGAGCTGTGACAAAGGTGTCTGCAACCAGAACCAAGTGTTGGGGGAGGGGCGGCAATGCTGCCCCAACCGACGGTGGCTGGACTGTGGTGTCTGCAGCGTCCCGCGGCCTTCGCCTCCTCCCGGCGTGCTACGATTTCTCCATTCTCTTTCTCAAAAAGTTGTGTGACTAAAACCTGGGCCCTCAGGACCTGCTTCTCTGTTCTTTCAAAATACGATGACGAGTGAATTCCAAGTCAATTATTAATGGAGAAAGGATCCCCGCTGTTCACCTCCGCATTCCTTCCATCGTTACTGGAGCTCGTTCTTAGAAGCAATCCTATGACACGAATTCTGTGTCACAAAGGCTCAAGATGGCACGAGCCGGGATGGGGACAATGAGCATTCTACGCGACCCGTGCCACACAAGCTGCTGCTGAGCCTGTGGGCTCCCAGCTGCCAGAGGCAAGGAGCTCACACAGGTGCCCATGCCAGCCTTGGAGTGTGAATCGAAAGCCATGAATGAAAGTGTGGAGGATTTGGGCCAGGAATGGTGCCTGATTGTAATCCCAGTACTCTGGGGCAGGGGGATCATAAATCCCAGGCCAATCTGGGCTGTAAGAATCAACCCTCCCACCCCTTGCTCTGTGTGCGTGTGCGTGTGCGTGTGTGTGTGTGTGTGTGTGTGTGTGTGTGTGTGGTGTGTGTGTGTGAGCGTGTGTGAGCATGTGTGTGTGTGTGTGTGTGTGTGTGTGTGTCTCCCCCACACACACACGAAAAGAAAGAAAGAAAAAGAGGAAAGAAAAGGTGAGGATTTCAGGCAGTTTCCAAGCCTCACCCTGAAACCGGTGTCCCCAGTGCCCCCTCTGCTTTTTTCAGAGACCACTGGCCAGCACCACCAAAGAGATGAGGGAATGAGAGACAAGAGCCCAGGGCAGCAGCACTCCATGCGTTGGAGCAGCCTGTGACCCGAAGGCATTCCTCAGAAACAGTCACCACCCTTGAGTCAGCTCAGCCCGGCTCTACCGCTTATTCACAAACTACAATTTTAGCACACCGGGGTACAGGGAAGAGCTCCGAGAAACCCACCCACCTATGACAGGCCAGCGAGCTGTTCAGCCCCCTCTGGTGGATGTCCTGTTAGTCATAGACAGCATCTGGCCCAGCTCCCCTATCTCCCCTTTTTTGTATCTCCAGACATTTTACTAAGCAGACACTGAGTCAGAATAAGTCGGTTTAGCAATTAAAATCTGTGTGGGGGCTGCCTCGGGGAGCATGTGGCGGGTCTGGAAATAAATATCCCTCCAGTATGGATCGTGCATGCGTTGCAGAAGCCTAAATATGCATGAAGCTGAGCAGGGGCTGGGCGCGTGCTGAGATTCCTCCGTTAGCAGAGACAGGAGGGGGAACCGTCCACTCACAGGTTAACCGCGGGGTATAGGACACAATTGTCCTTAGGGGTTAAGAGCAGCACGATTCTGCCAAAGGAAACATATACCTGGTTCTGAAAAAAGAAAGTTCCACCAGGAACCTTGTTCAGGCAAGTCATACCCTCGGACTACATGCATTACACCAAACCCAGGCAATTCAGAGAAAAAGCCAGGTAGTGGGCATACACATTCCCAGACCATATATACTCTGAGAAGTCAGGGCCCGGAGGGATGTATTCTGAATAAACCCCGGAGGCCACAGAGCCCACGTACAACACCTCAGCTCCAGATGGGAGGAGAAAAAGCTGCCCGTAATTGTGCCCCTGGCTGCAAGCCTGTTACAGGGCCAGCCACTTCAGAGGGGGTCACTTTTAGCTTTTGCAGGTGAGAGCAGAGCCACCTGGAGAGAACGGACTACCTTTGCTTGGTTTAAGGAGACCAAACCTTACCTTTCACGTCCACAAGGACCACCCACTGGACTACAAACGTTCCTGGATTACAGGCGGCACCGCCACCCTGGGCACCTGGTGCAAACATCTGGCACCTGGGATGTAGGCAGATTTAAGGGTAAACACACTCTGGCAATCACCTGCGCCCCCCCTCCCCAAATCCTGAGTCTCTTCCCCAGAACCTGCCACTGCCTCTTAGCAGCAGCAGAGACCAGCAATGCCGCAGACTGCATCCCCAGGCTGGGTAGTACCCCTGTACACAACTGCCCGTTCTGGAAACTCCTGTAAACCAAGGAGGAGCAACACACAGCCAAACATTCCCATTGTAAAGATTCACGAAAACCACCTGTGGGCCTCTAAAAACTGCTCCTGCTGCCCTGGTGTGAAGAGACAACTACCAAGTCCCTTTCCAGGTCCTTGAAGCTTAAAGATGACATTTCCTATCACACTAACCACCCCTCATCTTTCTGGCCTCAGCGCCCTTAGCCACTGCACCTCCTGAGTGTGCTGAGCTGCCTTCCTGGTCTGCTCAAGCTGCCTCTTAAGTGGCTACAACAGGCCAGCCAGCCACGGGGCTCTAACCCAGGACCACTGCGCCCACCTCACAGCTGAGGACGCCAAGGCAAGCTGTCAGGTAGCTGAGATTGGGTTTCCAGCTCCTCCATTTGACTTACATCCCAAAGTACTCGGGAAGGGAGGTGATGAAAATCCTAGTTACCTTTGTGAGAAAGAAATCAGTGATGGTGGAGGCCAAAGGTGGACGGGATGATTTAAGTTAAGGAAAGCTGGCTAGAAACTAAGCCAGCTAAGGCTGGGCAGCTAAGGCCGGGCATTCGTAATTAAGACTAAGCCTCCATGTGTGATTTATTTGGGAGCTGGGTGGTGCCCCCCCCAAATAGCGAAAACAACCAACAACATAGTGGGATGGCAAATCCTCTGTCCCTGGTGAAGAGTCACCAAGCAGCAGGTGTAGATGCTGAGGACTAGCCGGCCGTGGACAAAGCCAGAGCACTCTGTAGGGTCAGGCAGGACAATCCTGAAAGTTCTAGGCTAGCCTGGTCTCAGGCTTCCTGTTACTTGATCAACACAGTGACCAAAAACAACCCGGGAAGAAAGCGGGTTCCGTGGGGACGCGTCCTGGTCACAGCCCACCACTGACGGAAGCCAAAGCAGGAGCTAAGGGGCAGGAACCTGAGACAGACACGGAGCAGAGGCCACGGAGGAGTGGTGCTGGCCGTGAGTCTCCAGGCTTGTGCTGCCTCTTCCACCCCAGGAGCATCTGTCCAGAGGTGGCACAGCCCACGTGTGCCGGACACTCCCACGTCAACCATGAACCAAGAAAATGATCCACAGCCTTACCTGCAGGCCAGGATGGGGATGAGGATGATGCTTTCTCCATTGTGGTTCTCTTTCCAGAGGATCCTGGTGTGTCAAGTTGACAAAAAATAACCAACCAGCACATCTAGTCCATACACCCCCAAAACACCCCTAAACACACACATACACACACACACATATATATGCACATACACACAGGCAGACACACGCCCAGGCACACAGGCACACACACACATACACACACACACACACACACACACACTCCCATTTGCCAGCTTACATGCATACATGCACATGCGCACATATGCACACTCGTGCACGCACACGTACACATGCATGCTCACCCACGCACAAGCGCATGCGCAAACGTGTGCATGATGCATGTGCACAAACACACAAGCACACATGCGCACACATGCACACTCATGCATGTGCACATACACTTGCACGCTCACGCACGCACATGCACACACACATGCACAAAATATGTGCATGCTACACGTGCACCTACACACAGGCACGCATGCGCACACATGCACACTCATGCACGCGCACGCACACACACACTCCATGCATGCGCACGCACACACGCACACGCGCATGTGCACATATACTCGCATGCAATGGGAAACACTGCGATGCGAGCTTGCATGCTCACGTGCACACAGGCACACTCACTAGAATACAAGCAGGCACCTAACAACTTAACCCTAGTAACTAGTTTCAGAGTGATGGCTTCCCTCTCCTGCCCTCTCTGACTCGCACCTGCTCTGGTGGAAGGCCCACCTCAGCTCCCCTCCCCACACCCTGCCGGGTCTCAAGCCCGCCAAACTCGGCTCCTCCCCCAGAGATCCTGAGACCACCCCCACAGAGTATTGAAACTGCACCCCAGAAAACAGACACGTGGTTTTTCAGTCTCTCTTCCCATCTCCTCTCTTGGGGACCGGAAATCATTCAGTGCGCTTTACCCATTAAACCGGGGCTTTTTCTAATTTGGTTTGATTTGGATTGCTGCGTTGGCGGAGAGGCTTATGGGGTGCAGAAACTTTTCAGGACCCTTATCGACTAGCACATCAGCACACGCAGGACTATCAGAGCCTTTGACTCCCTAAGCCACCTAAGGAGTGTGTGGAAATCATCACTGTCACAGGCAGTACTCGACCTACAGGGCACACTGCAGGTAAAGCCAGGGACCCGGGAAATTAGTGTAATAGACGAGGAAAAGGAGTGTAACGTCTGTATTATACAGATAACATAACAACGCATCCAGAAGAAGACAAGGATCGCACTGTGCTCCAGCTCTTCTCCCCTGGACACTGAGAGCACGTCCCGTCCACTGGAAGAGCGGCAAGCTGAATTACAGGGACCAGAGCAACAGAACAAAATCGACTTTGGCATTTGGAGAGAGAGAGGGGCCCTCACTGTGTAGACCAGGCTGGCCTAGAACTATGTAGACCAGGCTGGCCCAGTCTGCCTCTGCCTCCTTAGTTCTGGGATTTAAGGCATGAGCAACACCCACTATTAACCAAGGATCTAACCCTAGATGGGCAGGTACCAGAACAAATATATATATAACATAAAAAAACCAAGATTAGTTGTCTCCTTCAAACATTTACTAACTCTGTATTAATAATCCTGATCACAATGACTTAGACGGAATCCCAGATACAGAATTCAAAAGAATGGTTACAAATTTGGAAAACAAGCAACGTCAAGAGGACTCCAGGACATTTTACAAGAACACAAACAGACACTGAATAAAATAAAGAAGGCAGCCGAAGAGTGAAAATAGAACTTAAAAAAGAACTAGAAATGGCCTGACGGCAGTGGTGATTCACTTTAACCCCAGCACTCAGAGGCAGAGGCAGGTGAATCTCTGAGTTCAAGGCCAGCCTGGTCTACAAAGTGAGTTCCAGGACAGCCAGGGCAACACAGAGAAACCCTGCCTCAAAAATACAAAAACAACAACAAAACAAAAGAAAAAGAAAACAGAATCTTCTGTGCTGCCTCCAAGAAAAATATCATCAAATAAATGCTGCTTTAGAGTAAAAGGAAAAAGTACCAAGTGAATAGGATCAGGAAACAGTCTGACAAATAGACTTCAAATCAAATCTTGTCAGAAGAAAGGAAGAGTGCTTACCTCACACAGACCAAGAGAACGATCCATTAGGAGGAAATTATAATTTTAAATGCATCCAGAGGCTCATCCAATTTTGTAAAGCAAACACTACTAGATTTAAAATAATAGATTAACTCTCACACAATAATGGCAGGTGACTTCAACACCCCACCTTTGAATAGATCAACTGTACAAAATTCAGAGAATCACGAGGATATACTTTAAATATTCCTAATTCACTAAAAGTAGAAAAATCTGAATCTATGGGTTTCCAGAGGCATCTGACAAACCGAAGTTAAACCAAGAAGAAGTAAACAGTTTGAGCGGATGTACAACAACCAATGAGGTGAGACGGTAATTCAAAACCTCCCGGTGGAAAACAGGTCAGGGTCAGACAGACTCCATCCAGAATCCGACCAAGCCTTCAAAGAAGAGCTAATAACGATATCCCTCACATTATTCTTTAAAATACAAAAGGAACACTCCTAAACTCTTTCTTCTTTAATTTTATTAGTTTGTATTTATATAGGTGTTTCGCCTGCATGTATGTCTGTGTGCTGTGTGTGTGAATGCCATGGAGGACAGAAGAGGTCTTTGGATCCTCTGTAAATGGAGTTACAGATGGTTGGGAGTTGCCACGTCGATGCTGAGAATCGAACCTGGGTCCTCCAGAAAAGCAGCCAGTGCTTTTACGCATAGGCCTATCTCCCCGGCCTCCCACCCCCAACATTTTTATGAAGCCAGGATTACCCTGATACCAAAACCAGATAAAGACCCAGCCAAAAAAAGGAGATTATAGGTCAATCTCCCTGATGAACATAGAATAAAAATTCTCAATTAAATACTTGCAAACAGAATTCAAGAACACATCCATAATAGTTCCCTTTCTGTATGTTAGGTAAAATACCATGGTGGTTTGAACAGGTATGGCCCCCATAGACTCACCGTGTTTGAACACTTGGCCTATAGGGAGTGGCACTATTAGGAGGTGTGGCTTTGTTGGAGAGGGTGTGGCTTTTTGGAGGAAGTGTGTCACTGTGGGGGCGGGCTTTGAGGTCTCCTATGCTCAAGCTGTGCCCAGTGCTATAGTCCCTCCTTGTATAGTGCTGCCTGTGGATCAAGACGCAGGACTCTCAGCTGGTCCTCCAGTACGTCCGCCTGAACGCCGCCATGCTCCCCGCGATGATGATAATGGACTGAACTTCCGAAACTGTAAGCAAGCCACCTCAATTAAATGTTTCTTTATAAGAGTTGTGGTGCCTGGCGGTGGTGGTGGTGCCGACCTTTAATCCCAGCACTCGGAAGGCAGAAGCAGGTAGATCTCAAAAAAAAAAAAAAAGAGTTGTGGTAATGGTAACTCTTCACAGCAATAGAACACCGACTAAGACAAACACTATGACCAAAAGCCAACCGAAGGGAGAGTTTATTATGGTTTGTGGTTCCAGCGGACCGGATACTCTCGATGGCACAGAAGATATGGCGAGTAGAAGGAAAGAAATAATTGTGGGGATAGCAATAGGGTCTGTCCAAAGCACCGCGAGTTCAGAGAGCTTCAAAAGATGCCACCAGAGGTCTGAGTAAGGACTGAGTCACAGGAAGTGCTGCAGCTTGGTGGGGGCTGGGCGGTGACTGCGGAGTTCAACCAGCTTTCAGACCCACACTTTTCACATCTCTAAACCAGTATGTGTCATGCAGTTGTTGCCAGATAGGTGGGTAATCACAGCTCGTCACCACTGCCTGACGTCACCAGGAGGGTGTCAGCATCCAGACATGCAGGTGGGTGTCAAGGGCTTGGGGAGAAAACGCCAGAAGCAGCAGAGGAACGTCTCTGCGTGGGGCTGGGGGATGGCTCAGTAGGTAAATCAAGTGTGAGGACCCGAGTGTGGGTCCCCAGAACCCCCATAAAATCCCAGTGGGCACGGTGGCCCTCCCACAACCCCCGTACACAGGAGGCAGGGGCAGGAATCCCCAGACCAAGCTGGCCAGTCAGGTTAGCAGAAATGGGGACCTCTGGGGTCCACAAAGAACCCCACCTCAACACAGAAGGTAGAGATGGTAGAGAAGGACACCAGCATCGTCCTTGGGCCTTCACACACATATACACACATGTGTACCTTCAACACATTCAAACGTGCACACACACATACACTTGCAATAAGAAAAGAAAAAAATAGAAAGCTGCACCACAGATGCACCTGTCAGCAGAGAGGTTTGAGACTGTGTGGAAAACCAGAGCTGGCAGTCACATGAGCTAGGCATGGTGGTACACCCCAAAATCCCAGCTCTCGGTGGCAAGGAAAGGAGGATCTCCACACAAAACAGGATGGGGGTGATCTGCAGGTGGTTTGGATGCCCCACATAGGCTCAGATATTTGAATATCTGATCCCCAGTTGGTGGCCCTGTTTGAGAAGGTTTAGGAGGTGTGGCCTTGCTACAGGAAGCATGTCATGGGGGGCGGGGGAGGCAGGCTTTGGGGTTTCCACCCATGCACCATTCCAAGTTCACTCTCTGCTTCCCACTTGTGGTTCCGGAAGTGAGCTCTCAGCTTCCAGCTTCCACAACTACGCTTGTCTGCTGCCACACGCTCCACCGTGATGGGTCGTGGACCCTCAGCTCTGGGACTGTTAGCCCAAACACACTGCTCTTCTGTAAGCCTTCTTGGTCACGGTGTTTCGTCACAGCAGTAGAGAAGCAAATATACATGCAATATATTGGTGGTGGTGACGGCGTACAGTCTTTAAGTGAACGGCCCACCTTATCCCACCGTTACACCCCAACAGATCAGAAAAGTCCCAGAAGTGAGTAGTGGTGATGGCCTCTCAGGACGGAGGCCAGCACTGTGTGTTCTTTTTAAAAGGTGAGCTAACATTGAACTCAGGGAGTCTCCATGTTACATAAATTAGACAGTAAAGTTGCAGGGAGGATTGCTACCTCAGGCCTTCCCCACTGACTCCCAAAGCCGTTGGTGACCCAACTTTTTCATGATTACTGTGGAAGCAATGTGTTGTGAGGACCGGCGTGACATCACAGTGCGTGTTACATCACAGGCGACATCACAGCATGTCACTTCACAGATGACATCACAGCATGTCACTTCACAGATGACATCACAGCACATATCACATCATTACAGTGTGTGTTACATCATAGGTGACATCACAGTGTGTGTCACTTCACAGGTGACATCATGGCACATATCACAGATGACATCACGGCACATATCACATCACAGGTGACACTACAGTGTGTGTTATATCACAGCGTATGTGACATCACAGCGTGTGTCACATCACAGGTGACATCACAGTGTGTGACATCATAGGTGACATCACAGCATGTGTTACATTGCAGGTGACATCACACTGACATCACAGTGTGTCACATCACAGGTGACATTACAGTGTGTCACATCACAGGTGACATTACAGTGTGTCACATCACAGGTGACATCACAGTGTGTTACATCACAGGTGACATTACAGAGTGTGTTACATCACAGGTGACATCACAGCATGTTACATCATAGGTGACATCACAGTGTGTTACATCACAGGTGACATCACAGTGTGTTACGTCACAGGTGAGAGTTAAAGTCGCCTCTAACTTTCCAAGGTAGCAGGAAGAGAGATGAAGACAGACGTCTGCTGAGCACACAACCCTGAGGTTCTGGGTTGGCCACTGTCGACCAGACCAAACAAACCCCTTGTCAGAGGACCCTTCAGTAGGAGCTGAAGACAGGACTCCGGCCCTCAAAGGTGCCGTCTCATCCCAAATGGCCACAGATTGCTGGTTCGGAGCCCTGGCTGGTCTTGCAGAGGATCCACAAGTTAGCTTACAGCCTCCACCACTCCAGAACCAGGGGATCTGCTGCCCTTTTCTGGCCCTCCTCAGGCACCAGGCATGTATGTGGTCCACATGCAAACAAAATACCCATACACATAAAATAAATCTTAAATAATCTCCAAAAAGATTAAAAACGTGAAGCAAGTACAAGACCAATAACAACAAAACACAGGTGGCCCCAGACTGGGCCCATGCCTTCTACCCGGGAGAAAATGCCTCCTGTTCTCCTCCTCATGAGTCCGTGTGCACAACCCACTAGAGCCGTCGTAGACCCAAGCAGAAATGGTTTGTTCTGTTGACACAGAGTCGAATGTAGCCCAGGCTTGGCCTAGAACTCAACATGTAGATAAAGAGGACCTGAACTCCTGATCTTGCCTCCACTTTCCGAGTGTTGGGATTACAGGTGTCACAACACACGGCCCCAAGTAGGACTACAACATCTAGTCACCCACATTAAAATAACTATTCTCTCTATCCAGCTTGCACAACCACCTACTGCGAGCAATCTACCAGTGAGAACACACAACACTCACGGAGAGTAAGCCACTCGTTTCCCAAAGTGTGAAGATGAAAACCGGTGTGGGTGGAGGGGAAAGCTTTTGTCAGGCAGCCCAGGCTGGCCTAGGGCTCTTCATCTGCCTGCCTCAGTTTGTCAAGGGCTGGGATGATTGGTGGGTACTACCACACCTGGCTAATGGTGAAAACCTAGCATGCTAGCACTCTGCTACTGGACTGTGACCTCAGCCAATGACAACTTTGTAAACAAATATGCTACCTAGGATCAGAGTTCTCTGTGCAAAGTCATTTTTGGAAATAGGTCAGGACTGAGAACGCAGTACCATGACCTCACTTACTTTGGACCCTGAATTCTCTGATCATGAAGCACAGGGGCCACCATTATGGACCCCAGGCAAGTCACTAAACAGTTACTCACACTCTAAAAATTGCCCAGATGGAAGGAAGGCTGTGAGCGTCTCGCTACCACCCCTCAAACAGCACTCTGATGTGGTGATATTTTATTTGTGCTGAAATGTGGTGATATTTTATTTATGTTTTGATAAATAAAGCTTGCCTGGAAATCAGGGGGGAAAGGCCAGCCATTTTAAGTAAACAAAGTCAGGCAGCACACACCCTTAATCAGATCACTTAGCAGGCAGAGTCTCTGTGTGTTCAAGGCCATACTAGGGAACAGAGCCAAGCATGGTGACACATGCCTTTAATCCCAGTACCAACCATAGAGACCTGGAGGTCTGTACAGACAGACAGTGACAAGGAAGTGAGGTAGCTGGGCTAAGAGCCAATGAGAGGGCAGAAAAGCAAGGCATGTAAAGGCGTGGGTAAACAGGAAGTAGCTTGCATTTGGAAGCTGCAGAGTT
>CABHPQ010148780.1:0-50109 GCA_902168405.1 Peromyscus aztecus | reverse complement strand
GAAAAAAATGAGATTCAATAGTTGATATATTAGCTGTCAGACAAGCTGACATAGAAACTCTAACATGTGCAGTGATGTCCAAAAATCACAAATATGTTTTTCTATAATCATTCAAAGCTAAAGTTTCTGATGAGCAGGTTTTTCTTTTTCAAAATCCAATCTAGGTGATCCAAGCATCCTATCATTCTGTGGTTCTTCAACCTTCAGTGTTTACCATCTTCATTCACCACATGGAACAAGGAGAAAATAGTTGAAAGGAGTCCTATCCTATCTGCATCTGAAACCTTTGGCTCAATATGCTCCATACAATTTCAATACATACTCCACTGGCAATGACTTCACTTAAAGCCATTCCTATTTAGGAAATGTGTTTCAGTTGTGTGCAGAATCAGAAAAAGGAAACAATGTAGAAGAAACCTATAGCAAAATCTTGAATTATGTTTTAGGTGGTGCTAAGCACATTTAACATTGCTTGACTTCACTGTGGAAAACTGAACATGACTTCAGTTAAATGCATCTTCACAAACAGTGATTTCCTCTGAACACAATGAAGTGAATTGATTTTGTTTAGAATTCTTTTTTTTTATTTGCCTATATTCCTACTGTTTTTTCTTGTGTTATTTATTTACTTATTTATATTGAAAATAAAATTTTCTCTCATACAATAACTCCTGATCACAGTTTCCCCTCCCTCTACTCTCCTAACTCCCCCATACACATATGGCCTCTCCCCCAGATCTACTCCTCTTCTGCCTTATTTGGGATTTCTATTGCTGTGAAGAGGCACCATGACCACGGCAACTCTTATAAAGGAAAACATTTAATTGAGGTGGTGGCTTACAGTTTCATAAGGTTAAACTATTCTCATCATGGCAGGGAGCATGGCAGCATGAATACATGGTAGTGGAGAAGGATATGTTACATATTGTTATATAGGCAACAGGAAGTAGACTGAGAGTCCTACATCTTCCAGGCAAAGGGAAATGGTCTTAGACACTGGGAAGTATCTTGAGCATATATGAGACCTTAAAGTCAGCCTCCACAATGACATACTTCCTCCAACAAGTCCACACTTGTTACTCCAACAAAGCCATACCACTTAATGATGTCACTCCCTTTGGGGGTCATTTTCTTTAAAACCATCAAATCCTCTATTTCCTCTTCAGAAATGAACAGGCCTTCAAGAGATAACAGCCAAGCAGGACAAAATAAGATACAATGAGACAAGTCAAAAGCCCTCATACATCTAGATCAGACAAAGCAACCCAATAAGAGGAAAAGAGTACCAGAAGCCTACAAAAGAGGTAGAGATATACACACTTCCACTTTTAAGAGTCCCACAAAAACACTAAGCTAACAGCCTTAATGTATATACAGAGGGCTTGTTGTAGACCCATACAGGTCCTGTGCTTGCTACGTCAGTCTCCATGAGTTCGTACAAGCCCTGCTTAGTTGATTAGGTGGGCTATGTTCTCCAGGTATCTTCCATCCCTTCTGACTCCTACAATCCTTCCTTGCCCTCTTCCACAGGGTCCCCCAAGCTCCGAGAGGAGGGACCAGATGGAACTAATTCAGATCCTTTTTCTGCATAATCTCTGATTGTAGGTCTCTGCACTACATCCACTTCCATCTACCACCCAGGAAAGTCTGTTCAATGATAACTGGACAAGGCACTAATCTATAAGTATAGCAGACTATCACTAGGAAGCATTTCATTGTGGGATCTTTTTTTGGTTGTTTCTTTGTTTTGACAAGTTGTGTTTGGTTCTGCCCTGGGTCTCTGGGCTAGCCCATTTCTTGGCCATTCAGGAAGTATCAAACATGGGCTCCCTCTTGTGGCCTGGGCCTCAAGCTAAACTAAATATTGGTTGGCCACTCCCACAAATTATGAATCACCACTACTCCAGAAAAGCTTCCAGGTACAACAGATTGTAGGTTGATAGCATTGTGGATAGGTTGGTGTCCAGATTTCTCTCTCTGTAGTTTGCAGAATCCTTCTTGAGTCGTATTGATTAGAACATAGGGATGAAGTCTTGAAGCAGGTACCAGCTAAACCTCTCTGAGTTCCATGATCTATGTGGAAGTCATCCAAAGCCATGGAGCAACTTCGTAAATTTTCAGAAAGCAACCTTCTGTCCTAGAACCAGCCTGGGTTGTTTAAGAATCTGCATGGGACCTCCTTGGTCAACAACTCAAACTAATGTAACCCAGTGCCACCACTGGAAGTCTTACCTGGCTACAAAAGATGGACAGTTCAGACTTATATTCTCCATTATTAGGAGTCCTTATCAGGATCACCCTCATAGACTCTAGGAAGTTTCCACTGCACTATGTTTCCACACCACCCAAATGCTCCCAATTGCAATTATCTCTCCTCTTACTCTCTCCATCTTTTGACCACCCCCCCCATTGAAATAATACTCCTAGTGTGCAGTGCCTCCATCAAGTAAAGACCATGGATAAATATTTAAAATATGCCAAGTACAATATATTTTTTCTTTGCTCAGGCTCATGGATTATAGAAGTAAAAGGCAGTTTAGCAAAGTACCTGACCTAGAACAGGCCCATAGCATCTTAGTATAAATTATTCCAATATTTAGATCTTTTCTAGTACTTTCTGAAGAGCCCTGGAATAAAGGACTACAATTCCTGCTTCATTATTATATTATTTATAACCTGTTATATAGTTATGGGTGTTTGTAAAGGCACAGGTGAACTCTAAACTCAGATAAATGAATCATTAATATGTGGCTTTAGCCAAATTTCTTGAGTCCTTTTTTTTTCTTTTATTTAATTTTCTTTATCATTTTACATACCAAACACAGTTCCCTCCCACTTCCCTTCTCCTGCTCCTCTGCACCTGCCACCCCCTAGCCTCAATCTATTCCTCAGGTAGGGTAAGACCTCTCTTGGATATTCAACAAAGTCTAGCATACCAAGTTGAGGCCGGACCAAGCCCCACCCCATGCATCAAGGCTGAGAAAGGTATCACACTATAGGGAATGGGCTCTAAAAAGCTAGTTCATGCACCAGAGATAAATCCTGATCCCATGGCTGTGGGCTCCACAAACACATCAAACCACACAACTGTCACTCACATTCAAAAGGCCTAGTTCGGTTCCATGCAGATTTCCCAGTTGCCAGTCCAGAGTCCCTGAGCTCCCACTAGCTTGAATGAGCAGTCTCTATGATTTTCCCCATTATAATATTGACCTTCCCCCCTTTTGCTCTTATAATCCCCCTTCCCTTCCTTCACCTGAGCTCCAGTGCTTAACTGTGAATCTCTCCATTTGGTTCCCTCAGTTACTGGATGAAGATTCTGTGATGACAATTAGGGTAGTCACCAATCTGATTATAGGAGAAAGCCAATTCAGGCACCCTCTCTACTATTGTTGAGAGTCTTAGCTGGAGTCATCCTTGTGAATTACCGGGAATTTCCCTAGCACCAGGTTTCTCCCTAACCCCATAATGGCTCCCTCATCAAGCTATCTCTTTCATTGCTTTCCCTCTCCATCTCAACCCCAACTTAGCCATCCCAATCCCTCATGATCCCTTCCCCCATTTCCTGTCCTCTCTTTTCCTCTCCTCTCCCAGTTTACCCAGGAGATCTTATCTATTAACTGTCCCCTAACATATCCTTCTGTGATGGGTGATATCGTTCTGTATGCTGTGAATACGTATTGTTCTGATTGGTTGATAAATAAAGCTGTTTGGCCAAAGGTGAGGCAGAATAAGGTTAGGTGGGATATTCTAACTAGAGAGAGAGGAAGAAGAAAAAAAAGAGAACAGAAGACGCAGCCAGCTGCTGCCACAAGAAGCAAGATGTAAAGTACCTGTAAGCCATGAGCCACGTAACAAAGTATAGATTTATAGAAATGGGCTAACTTAAGATGTAAGAGCTTGCCAGGGAGAAGCCTGAGACATTGGGCCATATAGTTTAAAAAAATAATGTAAGCCTCTGTGTGTTTATTGGGGTCTGAGCGGCTGCAGGACCAGGTGGGACACAGGAAAACATTCAGCTACACTTCTGTCTTCACCTAAAGTAAATGTTAGTCCATATTTTGCTGAGCATTATCTGTGCAAGCCTATATTACATGGGCTCATATGCTTAAATTATATCTAAATTTGCTAAATAAGACAAAGATTTTCTGAGATTTAAATTTAGAATATTCAGTATAAGGGCATCAAGATTTACCAATTATTTTGCACACATCTGGACTTTATTACTTTTCACTATTATTTCAGTTTTCCTATTGAAAATATACTTAACCACATTTATTCACTCACTTGTACATAGGCATTTGGGGTTTACATATTATGGAGATAGCTTCTATAAATCTCTTGTTTTCTATAAATACACATTTGACTGCTGAAATTTCAGTATCCCAAGTATTAAAATGTTCATTTTCTATATTTATTACAGAAAATTATACTCTTTCATGAAAAATATTATTGAAGGAAAATAAAGAATTTATCACTAATAGACTTGAGAAATTTAATAATATATACAGAAACAGTTGAAAATGAATCTACCTGTTAAGTAAAGGACAGATATTTAAAGTGGTTTAAAAAACAGATATGAATAAGGCTTCTATTTTGGCCATATTATTACACTGTCTCTTCTAAATGAAAAACTGTGATTAGGAAATACTAATGTCTCCTTGGGCACTGGACATCAGACAATGCTCTATGTCAAATAGGAAAAGACTGAGGCAACTATTAAAATGTCCCTGACCAGTTGCCTTGAGGGAGTTGATAGGCTGTGGCTCAGAGAAGGGAAACAGAAGTGGATTCCAGTTATTGGAAACAGTGTTAAGATTGTAGGAGCCAAGGTAGATAGTTTCCAGAACAAAGTGTTAGACATGAGAGATTTACACAAAGAAATTTTTCCAAAAGACACAATGAGCTCTTTGATCCCTTCATAGATGTCGATGTTTGTATATAATCAAACTGTATAAGGCCTAAGGGTAAGGTAAGTGACCAGCTACAATACAGAGCAAGGAGTCACTACCCAGGTTTACTAGACACAATAACAAACACAATAAATGCTCCAAATGGTGCTGGATAAAGTTTACTGAAGGAAATTGCCTCAATAGCACTGCTCTAGTCTCACAAAAGAAAAAAAGGCAAGATCTGAAAGGAACAAATTATTTTCAAATGTTACCATATAGCAGCAAAATATGAAGAATACTTATAGGAATACAAATATATCTGTCATATCTCAGAGCAAAACCTCAGTGTGTCATTCAATAACAAATATCAAGCATACAATTGAAGTAGTTAAATATAAGAAGTAGTTAAACATAAGCCATGGTAAGTGGAAAAGAAAAATCATAGGGTCAAAACTTAAACAGATGTAGACTCAACAGACAAATACATTATGATGATTAATTTGACTATTTGCCTTATGATCTAGAAGTCAAGTAATAAGCATATATGAAAGAGAACTAAATAACAATTCTAGACAGGAAAACTACAAAGTTTAAGATAAAACAAAATGTCTGTTGTTAACAACTGATGAGAACATTGTCATAGGGAAAAAAATCAATGAAGGTAAGGATGAAACAATGTAAACTACAAAAAGAAAACAATTTAAGAAAATCAATAGAAACACAAGAAGCCTTGGAACATCTTGAAATAGTTCAAAATGCATTTTAGTAGAGTCTATCAAAGAAGGTGAGGAAGAAGGAGTGTTTGAAGAAACCATGACCAAAAAGACAGAAGTTTGATGAGGCACAGAAACCATGAAGCTTAGCATATTTATACAAAATAATTATGAGTTTTCCACTGGGCTTCTCACAGTAGGAAAAGGTGAGGGAGGAAATCAGGAGGGAGACAGAGAGAGAAAGAAAAATGAGGAAGAAAGATAGTAGATGAAATAATAAGAAAAATTGGATAGTGAGTTTAAGTGTGTTCAGTGGTTAATAGTATATTTCATGTTCTGTGACCATTGAGTTCCCTGATGAAATTCTTCTAGGTGTTTGAAAAGGTATTTCTGAATGAGTTTATCATTTAAGTCTATGGTTTTTATAAAACAGATATTTATACCTTATAATTGAGCATCAGTGGATTCATTAGGATTCTAAATAGAATAGTTATAGGGAAGAAGACTTTTCTGTTTATTTCACTCCTATTCACTTGTTCAGGAACAGCTTACTTCATGATCCCCCTGGCCTTCCAGTGAATTTATACAACCAGCTCGCCTGATTCTGAGTCTTTCAAACTGAATTTTATCAGTGTTTTTTTCTCTAGGGTTCTAGATTTCAGAAAATGTATCATGAAACTTTTTATTCAATTTCCATAATCAATTGAGCCAAATATGCATAGATATACGTAGCTGAAGTTTTCTCCAGTCCTGCCTGGCCCACGATCAGGACAAATCTCTCTCACCCACCAGTCCTGCAGCCGCTAAGACCCAACCGAGTAAACACATAGAGACCTATATTGTTTACAAACTGTATGGCTGTGGCAGGCTTCTTGCTATCTAGTACTTCTATCTTAAATTAACCTATTTCTATTAATCTATAAGTTGCCACATGGCTTGTGGCTTACCGGTATCTTTACATGTTGCTTGTCATAGCAGGGGCTGGCAGCGTCTCCTGACTCAGCCTTCCTGTTCCCAGAATTCTCTTCTCTGCTTGTCCCGCCTATACTTCCTACCTGGCTACTGGCCAATCAGCATTTTATTTATACAGAGCAATAACCACAGCAGATATACACACATATAAATGTATTTTTTTCTGTTTCTTTGGAGAAATTTGATTACTATAATAGGGAAGATATATTGACAAATTTCCTCTTTGCTCCCATTCTGTGCACACATAGAAAATATAGGATTATAAGGCCCAGCTATTTTATTCTTGGGCATATACTGAAAGAACTCCATTTCCTACTGGAAAATGTATGTATACAACTATGTTTATCATCCTGATGTTTTTTATAGCAAGGAAATATGACCTATTTTGATGTTCATCAACAGATGATCAAATAATGAATATGTAGTATATACATAAAGTGGAATATACTCAATTGTACAGGAAAATCAAATCATGAACCTTGCAGGCAATTGTGTAAGACATAATATTATGTGAGGTGATCCAAAGTTAAAAAGAAACCACACACACACACACACACACACACACACACACACACTCATACACACACACATATACTCATATACATATAGATGTGTATATATATATTATATTATATATATATCTGTAAGTGTAGCTATAGTAAAAACTTTACACAGGAGACAATAGAAGGTGTTAATAGATAATGTGCAAGGAAAGACATAGGGCCGACAAGAGTGTATGTAGGTCATGAAAGAGAATATAAAGCAATATATTTCCTTTTGTGTGATGAATAGGGAACTGCTTAGCCTCTTCCAACTTGAAACACACTAGTGTTATTTGGGAAGAGGAAATCCTGAGAAGATGCCTCCACCAGATTGGCCTATAAGCCAGTCTGTGAACATTTTCATTCTTTTATATTTAGTTTTAATTTAATTTTGTTTTATGAGTTTAGGTATTTGCCTTTATGTCTATCTATACACCACAGAGTACAATGCCTGCAGAGGTCATGGATTGTTGTGCAATATTATGTTGGTGCTGGAAACCAAATCCCAGTCCTCTGAAAGAAAGGCCAGTGCATCTTATCCATTAAACGACCTGTAACGTCCTGTTCTTATCTTTTTTTTTTTTAATTAATCATTGCTGTAGGAGGGTTGTCCCCACCATTGTCCATGCCAAGCCTGAGCACATGATCATTTGTTGTATAAAGGGGAAGCTGAGAAAGCTTTGGGGAGCAATAAAGTAAGCAACATTCTCTCAATGGTCTCTGCTTCACTTCTTGCCTCCAGATTTCTGCTTTACTTCCTGACTTCCCTCCAATGATGGAATATGATAGAAAAATGAAACCAAATAAACCATTTTCTATCCAAGTTGGTTTTGGTCAGTGTTTTATCATAATGATAGAGGAACAAACTAAGAAAATAAGTGAATGGATTTGTTACTGCCAATGGAGTTGTAAAACCCTGATCAAAGCTCCATTATTTCTTAGGATTGGCAATTCTAACTATATATAAGCTCATAGAAGTGTATAGAATGTTGGATGGACAAGTGTTTAAATGACTTTATTAAACTAGCTGTGTGATCTTTTTTTAAATAACTTGGCTTCATTAAAAAAGCATACTTCTTATTCGGCATGTGGACTTTCTGAATAAACTTGAGAAGTTTTATAGGACTTGAACACAAGATATTTAGCCTGAGTAAACGATTGTAGCATTTAGAAATAAGTACTCAACCATTCTCCATTTGAATCTCTGAGGGAAAACCACAGTGGAAAAGAATGAAAATTCCACTGTGATATTTACTATCTGAAAAGTCATGGTAAGATGTACCCAAATTAGCCTATGTATAGATAGCATAGAAAAACAATTAAATTTTGGTTTCTATGTTGACTTTTAACAGAATATTCTAATACAATATAATAATAAAAATGAAAGCATTTAATATTGGTAAGTTAAAGCAAATATCTGCAGTATTTATTGCACTAATTGGAGCTGAAGTCAAATAATACTTTTTTTTTTGAATTTGAAAACACAAACTTATAAGAGGTGAATGATCAAACTTAACTGGATTTTACTACTGTAGGATACATACATAAAAATACACAGATAATTTTACTGCCATGCTATATAAACAGACAAAGCTATGCTAACTTACTCAAGTATATTTACAATATGGTTGAAAAGTCTTCATCAAAATACATATATACCTTACCATTTAAAGCACTTTCTTGTTCTTCAATTATATTCTTTTAAATTCTGATGACCTTGAAATTTCTTATTCTCATTTTGTTAAATAATTATTTCCTTAAAATTAAAAATATATGATGTAAAAAAAAGTAGAGTAGATCAAAATTACTGTAAAGCCAACAATTAACAATAATTTATAAGTGCTTAATCCTATGCAAGGGAAGTAGAAAGTTTTGGACTGACAGGTATTAAATACCAACCCAGTATTTTAGGATTAATTTTTATTTTGTGTATGTGAGTGTTTTGGAGTTGTGTGTGTGTGTGTGTGTGTGTGTGTGTGTGTGTGTGTGTGTGTGTTCCATATGCATGCCTGGTGCTTATGCAGACCAGAAGAGGCACATTTGAAGAACTTTTTGAGAAAGTTAAATTCAATAACATTTTAAAAAATTATCTAAGGTCTAGAGAGCTGGCTCCAATGTTAAGAGCACTTGCTGCTCTTGTAGAGATCTTGGGTTTGGTTCTCAGCACCCATATGGATCGCCATTGTCTGCACTACAGTTCCAGAGGATCTGATACTCTCTTCCAGTATCTACAGGCACCACAGATACAGAGAATTTGATGGTACAGAGACATCAGCTAGACTCTATGGCAGTGGTTCTCATCCTTCTTAATACTGCCACCCTTTTGTACAGTCCCTCGTGTTTTGGTGGCCCCCAACCATAAAATTATTTCCATTTCTACTTCATAATTTTGCTACTGTTATGAATATATATGCAATATAAATATATATGAATATATAGCAATACAAATATCTGTATTTTCCAATGGTCTTAGGCAGCCTCTGTGAAAGGTCACAACCCACAGGTTGAGAACCACTGCTCTAAGGTAAGGGGTTACTTTCCCTTCTTATCTTCCTTTTGTTTTCTCCATCATTCTCTCCCATCTTAATAAACCAGTGCTCTCTTCCTTCAACACAGTGACTGAGGAAGCTGTTTATGTAACACACTATAATCTGAGCTGTGCTGTTTTAAGCATCACTTGTTGTATTGGTGCAAAGTGTGCATGTGGTATACCAGATTCAAGGTTACAATAAACTGCAATGCAACACAAGTGAGCCCTGTAAGAGGGGCACACTTGGATCGCCTTAAGAAGAAGAAATATTTAAATTCTCCTAGGTAAAATGGGGAGGGGGCGTGGAGGAGAGGGAATGGGGAAAAGGAAACATGAGGCATCCAGATGACTGAGTTGGGGGAGGGACAGAGAGGGAGAGCAATGAAAGAAATATCTTGATAGTGGGAGCTAGGAAAAGTCCCAGGAATCCACAAAGATGATCCCAGCTAAGACTCCTAGCAATAATGGAGAGGGTGCCTGAACTGGCCTTCCCCTGTAAAAAGATTGGTACTACCTTAATTGTCATCATAGAACCTTCATCCAGTAATGGAAGCAGATGCAGAGATCCACAACCAAGCGCTGGGCCAAGTTCCTGGAGTTCAGTTGAAGAGAGGGAGGAGGGCTTATATGGGCTAATGGGGCGTCAGGATCAAGATGGGGAAAACCACAGAGACAGCTGACCTGAGCTAGTGAGAGCTCAAGGACTCTGGACTGATAGCTGGCAATTCTGCATTGGACTGAAATAGACCCTCTGAACGTGAGTGACAGTTGTATGGCTTGTTCTGTTTGTGGGGCCACTGGGAACCAGGACCAGGGCTTATCTCCAGTGCATGAACTAGCTTTGTGGAGCCCATTCCCTATGGTGGGAAACCTTGCTCAGCCTTGATGCTGGGGGAGGGAATTGGTCCTGCCTCAACTTGGTATGCCAGTCTTTGATGACTCCCCAAGGGAGGCCTTACCCCCTCTTAGGAGTACAAGGCGGATGGGAGGGAAGGGGGAGCTGGAGAAGGGGAGGGAGGGAGAACTGTGGTTAGAATGGAAGATGAAAAAAAAAATTAAAGAAAACACACACACACAAAAATACCTTGGATTCATTACATGTTTGATTTTTAATTATTTTTTGTTATTGTATGTTCAGAAATGTGTTATTGTGGTGGTATTGTGTTCCCTAAAATATTGTGTACCTTAATAAACTTATCTGGGGTCAGAGACGGAACAGCCACAATATTAAACATGATAGGCAATGGTAGCATACGCCTTTAATCCTAGCATTCCAGAGACAGAAATCTCTCTGGATCTCTGTGAGTTCAAGGCCACATTGGAAATGGCCAGGCATGGTGACACACGCCTTTAATCCCAACAAACCAACCTTTAATCCCAGGGAGTGGTGGTAGAAAGGAGAAAGGTATATAAGGCGTGAGGACCAGAAACTCAAGGCATTTGCCCTGGAGAGGCATTTGGCCTGGAGAGGCATTTGGCCTGGAGAAGCATTTGGGCTGGTTAATCATTCAGGCTTCTAGCAGCAGTTCAGCTGAGAGTCATTCGGATATGAAGACATAGAGGCTTCCAGTCTGAGGAAGCAAGACCAGCTGAGAAGTTTGCCAGGTGAGGTTAGCTGTGGCTCGTTCTGTCTCTCTGATCTTCCAGTGTTCACCCCAATACCTGGCTCAGGTTTGATTTTATTAATAAGACCTTCTAAGATTCATGCTACATGTTATCTTGAAAATTTTTATAACCCTATATTAAGCGATATAATTCCATATGGGGTCACAACTCACAACTAATGGTGTGAGGTATGTGTTAAGGGATCTGAGGGCCAACTGAACAGCCCTCATTGGAAGGTACCACATAAAACAGTTTAATATATATATATATATATATATATATATATATATATATATATATGCCTTACTGAAGAAGAGAGATCTCTTTCTCAAGGAGATAAAGCATAAATCTTATCTGCTTGATGTGGGCTATTAATAGTGACTTTCTTCATAGTTCAGAAATAGGATAAACACTTCCTCGCATCAATATTATACTAATTACACCAAACTATAACTATTGACTTTTCATTTAACATCACAAAAGCAGCACTTTATGACTGTGGACTTCCTGCCTTCAACCCACAGCCTCAATGAAAAATACCAGAAAGTCAAATTTGAAAAGATTCTGAGATAATTCTACAAAATACCTAACTTACTGGCCAAAATCATCAGAATGTTGACCACAAGATTAGTCTGAGAAAGCATCCTAATATTGAAAGGCTTAAGGAGACCATACAACCAAATATAATGTGGTTTCTAGATAGAAATCTAGGACAGAAAGAGAATGGCATGGAAAAATAAGCACATTTTAATGAATTCATTTGATAATAATAGACCATTTGTTTGTTATTTTTAATAAACATAGAATTTATGTTAGGTTTTAATGATATGGAAACTGGGCTTAGGATATATGAAAACTCTGTTCAGTGCATTTTCAAATTTTCAATCAGCTTTACAACTCTACTTTAAAAGGCATTAAAAATAATTGGAAGTATTTTGACTAAGACCTCAATTAGTCACTTGAGATGATAGTAGACAAAGTGGAAAGTGCTTTAACATTAGACCGATGGAGATCAATTTCACCTCTGTTACCAAGTAGAGGCATAAATCAGCATAAATTTATCTCTTGAAGGCATAATATCTTTTTATATGCATACACAGGATGATAATATCCTTGTAAAGTTACAATGAAGTTTAAACGAAATCTGATATCTGAGTCATCCAAAAACAATGTCCATCACTGAGGGCTGAAGGGCTATGACACAGGACTCAGCACCATCAGAAGGACCCAGTCTGGGAACTAGCTGCTCCAGGTCCACTCTGATCTTATGATAGATCAGTTATGATTCAAATATCAACAGCCAGCTTTTAGAACAGCCAGGCATACCTATTGTTTTTCCTTCCCCTCAGCTAGGAAACTGTCTGGGATCCCAGGTACAGTCAGTGTGAGGCCCTCCCCCGAGGTATGGTCTAAATGCTGACAGTATACTGGAAAGAAGCTTATGGGAACTAATGAAGGCACAGCAAAATTGATATGAAAACAAAAAATACAGAATCCCAAGAGCCAGCAAAAGAAAATATTTATATCTACATCAAAGACCCACTGAGTTGTCTATATTCCCAACTTTCTGAGGACCAAATTGTTAAATTCAATTGGAAGTAACATACTGATTAGGAATAATTATTATAATTATTACATATTTGAGGTTTATTAAGGCTCATTTCCTCATAATACATGTAGTAATACAATATTCAATAATTTAAGGCAACATCAATCATTTCTGTGCTTATTTCTTTTGTTTATTACATGGAAATAAGTGGGTTTTATAGTTTATGTCTTGAAATCCAAGCAGAAAGGAATTTGTTCACTCCAAGTTGTAGTTGTAAGTTTTAACTTCCAGTTACAGAAAGTCTTCACAGAAATGTTTTGACAGCAAAAAACCTCTGTATTAGTTACTTTTTGTTGCTATAATAAAACATCATGAACAAAAGCAACGTATGGAAGAAAGTTTATTTTGATGTATGATTCCATAGGGAAAATCTGTGGAGTCAGAGACAATCATGGCAGCATGAGGCCAGAGCAGAAACCTGGGAGATCACAACTACATCTTCAAACACAAAGCATAGATGAAAAGGAATTGAGTTGAAGCTATAGACTCTCTGAGTCTGCCCCTGGTGACTTATTTCTGACAGCCATGCTCCAATCACTGAATATTCTTCAACCTCCCTAAACAGTACCACCAACCAGGAACCAAGTGTTCACATACAGGAACCTATAAGACCCATTTCTCATTCAAATCATCACATTCTCTAAGAACTATATTATTAGTTCACTTAATAACACTATGACAAGTTGTGGGGGATTACATGTCAATAGAGTCAGAGACTCTGAAAGAATGCTACATGAAGCAGCAAGGTGGCTCTCCTCTTTGTGCTAAAACACAAGAAGACAAAACAGACATGCAATTGGGCATTTACAGCCCAGCACACCGTGTATAGTATAGAGATGTAAATTTTGCCAGGGAAACCCCTTAGTTATTTTTTCCTCAATATTCCCAGCCAGTTAGTTAAATCTACACACCTCATCAAGTCAATGTGAGACCACAGGTTCAGTGGCTGGTAACTGTTGCTTCAACTATGGATTCAGTAAGCAAAACCTATACTGGCCTCATGAAAAACAATAAGACACTTTCACAGTTGCGTTTATTACTTGAAGTTGTATTTTGAAATGAGAAAAATGTCATTTTGATTAGAAGGAAAAATAGTGATCAGTATATAAAGTGAAAAGATTATGAAATATCTAAATTATTAGAAAATATTTCAACTGTCAATATTAGATGTTATCAAAAGACACACATCAGAGACAGATCTTGAGTCATGGCCTATAAATCATGATGGAAACCATGGTCACATACATAAATTTGCAACCTGTAACTTCTCAGCAGCTTTTAATTCTGAATATGTTACTATGACTATAGCAGTTTGTGAGGATAGCTGTGTGTCATAACTTACCAGAAATTTCATGAAGCTTCCTCCCACTCTGAGCTATGTAGCTACTTTTACTGCATCTTTTTCTGCCTTTGAGATCCATTATGGTTCAAGAAAGAAAGAAAAAAAAAGAAAAAGAAAGAAAGAAAACTCAAGCTGAAAGCACCAGGAAGATGCTCAGGCAAAGAAGAAAAATCTAATTTTAGTTTAGCTAATTCTGACATGAAAGCAAAGAATCACTACAGCTGTCACACCTGGGAGTTTCCTGTGCTCAGTAAACAGGGCTAGTGTATAGCAGGGGGGAAAAAAACGAACCAGCAACTATATTTGGAGCTTTAAAATCACCCAAATGTGAATTGTTTCATTGTAAGGAACAAAGAAATATTCTACATGAAAAAAAATATACCTGGATATTCAACAAATAAAGGAGAGAAAGTAGGGGGGAGGGACGGAGGGCAGAGGAGGAGGGGAACTCCACTGGTGACTGTGGATGACACTTGTACTAGACATTGTCATAGGCATCAACCCATTAGTATTTATGCATTTTCTATACTTGAAACATTTCTGAACTTCAGACTCTTCATCTTTAAACCTTGAAAAATTCAATGAAGAATAACCACAGTCAGAAGAGGCAAATAAGGGGCACAGTGCTTGTCTAGAGGGTTCAGGACTCTTGGTTCAGTCTTAAATACTTGAACAAACAACAACAAAATCACATGAAATGAATTCTGGGCTGGGGAAGTAACTCAGTCAACAGAGTGCATGTCTAGTGTGCATGAGGCCCTGAGTTCTATACTCCACATGGCAGCATAATCTAGGCATGGTCATGCATGCCTGTAATAACAGCAGCTGTACAGACAATGCAGGGAAATCTGAAGCTCAAGGGTATCTTCAGTGACATAATAATACAAGGGTAGCTTGAGATATATTATATCCTCTCAAAAACTAAAACAAACAAAAATTATCAATAGCACATCCCAATTCTGGTGCTGGAATTGAGCAAATGCTTGGTGAATATTATTTGCCATAAGGTTGGTTTCCAGGTCCTTTTGGAAACATGTTCTTTTTCCATCACTAAGAATAAAAATCAAACAACAAACTATGTTATTTTATGCTGAAAAGGCGATTCTTGGTCATTAGCATCATGTGCCTGTTAGGGGCTTGTTTTCTGACTGTACAGTAGCCTATAGGCTTTAGAATAGAGTACATTTGAATTACCAAGATTGCTACTGTTTACAGCATTGTAGCATACAGCAGTTGTGTCAAGCATGAAGTCCTTCAAAGACTCAAAAATGAACGATAGTGGGAGAGCGGTCATGCCTCAGGGACACTGCTACAGTACAGGATGCCCAATATAGATTTTACAATGGGGATTCTGCTTATACTAACATTTCAAATTTCTTTTGTAAAATGAAAGATATGATTCACACCCTGAAAACTTGGTAAACTTAGTATACATGAATAATGCTCTCATCAACCTTGAATATGTCCCAAAATGTTCATTAATGTCCAGGCCTTTAGAAAGGGTTAGAAATCACACTGATGCAGACAAATAGCAGTAGTCAGTTCTCCTCCATGGTCTGTGACCTCATTAGCCATGCAATACTAGGTATGAATTCTTCACACTTGAATAGATCTTAAATCCAATTAGACAACTAGTGGTATCCCCCAAGATATAAGTGCCACTGTTGCCCCATTAGGGACATCTTAGTTGTTAATTGCTTTGGTCCATAGGTTTCATGGCTAGGTAGATTATTTTTCTCCCTAGGCACCTTTTATTTTCACCTTTGGATACTATGAGAACTACTCTTCAGGGAGGACTTACTCCAGCTCAATTTTTCCAAATCCTATGTCTGAAGTTTGTGGTATGAGTTTTTAAATTTCTTAAATTCAAAATTTTTCATGAATTAATTCTTTTCATTAAGTGAAATTACATTTTGATGTCTACTGCTATCTTAGATGTGTCTTAATCTGTTCAAGGGTTTAGATATTAGGCTGTTTATGAGGTAAGTTTAGTGATGCAAAAATGAGTGGTGTTCCTTAGTCATGACATAACCCTCATGTTTAGATCAGTATTTATTATATTTAAATACATGTGTACCCTTCAATTCTATTTCAATAAACCAAACTTCAAATTTAATCCAGAAGATGAGTCCATCCTGCATCTCTCAGTTCTGTTCTATTTTCTGTTGCCTAAAATGCCTTAACAAGGGCGCAAAATGGATAATACAAATAGTTCCAGGATTACATGGTGAGCCATGTATACAATCACATGAGATGACCCTTTCTTGGAGGACAGCTATTGTCTTTGGGATGATAATGCATTCACATGTGATTTTGTTACTGCTGTCACATCTTGTGATTTGATCTTCCTGCACTGAATAAAGAAGGACTGAATACTTAAAAGTTTCACGTAGCATAGGATTAGATTGAAGTACAGCTTGCAAAAGAAAATCTAAATTAATCCATATTCACCCTCAGAATTTCCCTTAATGCCAATCTTCTCATTTGTAAAGTTGATCTTCTCTGGTCAACCAAGGAGAATTAGTGTATAAGCAAATGTAAACCTCCTTACATGTGAAATGTGTCTCAAGAATGTTAATTCATTCTCCCAGGGAACAATGCAAGACATGATGATTAGGTGTGAGAATACACACATGATTATGTTTTACCATCTTTTATACATGTGTATGAATATCACATCAACAGTATTAAACCTAAGTAGGTGAAAAACACCTAAATTGATTTTGGTTCAAGAATTAAAAGAACATATGTCTCTAGATGACCGAGGCGGGAACTGCCTAAGCATTTATCATTCCAGAATACTTTCTCCTCTACTGGAAATAAAATGCAATGTAACCTAGTTTTATAAATTTACTGGCTGATCTCTTAAGTTATATTGTCTATATTTAATCATAAATGTTTCCATTTCAAAATGTGCCAATGACAATCTTGTTATTCATGTCACAGATGACATTACCATGTAGAACTTTCATCTAGAGAGACAAACTACTGACACTCGATGCTCAACAAAAAATAGCTAACTTGTCTGACACACAGAGAGACAACAGATTGTTTCCAAAGTTCACAATACAATGTGTAAGTTTGGAATATAGCTAGAAAACAGTCAACATTCATTCCAAATGAAAGACTCATCTCTGCACATTTTCTTATGTACAATTCTTTACCTTTCTTTTCAGATTAAACCTTTTCCAGTCCTTTTTCATCTTTTAAAGTTCAAATGCAAAGTCTCTAAAGTGATCATCAAGTCTTGTGGTGATATATTATGTCCCCCAAAATATCATGCACCCCAATAAAGCTTATCTGAGGATCAGAGGGAAAAAACAGCCACTATATTAAACTTAGAAGTCAGGCAATGAATGGTAGCACATGCTTTTAACCTAGCATTTGGGAGGCAGAGATCCATTTGGATCTCTGTGAGTTCAAGGCCACACTGGGGAACAGAGCCAGGCATGGTGATACATGCCTTTAATCCCAGCACTAACCATGGAAGTGTGGAGGTCTGAACAGACAGACAGGAAATGATGTATCTGGGTGGAGAGAGGAAGTGAGATGCAGAACAGAAAGGCATATAGGCGTGGGTATACAGGAAGTAGGCCTCTTTAACTGAGGATTTCCAAGTGGTAAGAACATAACTGGCTTCTTTCTGCTTCCCTGATCTCAGTTTTTACCCCAGTATCTGGCTCTGGGTTTTTTATTGATAAGACCATTTAGCAATTCATCTTACAAAGCCTGTCCAAATGCTTTGTCATCTTCAAATTGAATCATGAAAGTGACCCTGTACTTCAATAGAAATAAATGCTATCAAGTTCTGGTGCTAGCATTTTTCCAACAATTCAATATTTCATTTTATATTACAGATATTCTTATAAACAGCATTATACTTTATGTGTCTAAAAATAGAGAGACAAAAGAAAGATAGAGAGATGGTTCCTGGTGTTTTGAAAAATGCTATAAGGGTCCATGTGAACTTTTCAAACATGGAAAGAGAAAACAGCCCTGAGGGCATGATGTGTTGTCACAGCCCTCACCACAGTATTCAGCATTATTGATTATCTTTTGTAAGGAGTAAATGAAACAACCAGATAAATAGGCCATTGTTAGAATAATTAATGATGGGTATTTTATATGGCTATTATGAGCCAATTCCATTCCTAGTTTTAAAAAATAAACCCTCAGGCATTCTTAGACCATGCTGTCTAAAAAGATAAAGAAAATAAGTGAGAATTCACTCTGTGAGCACATACATTTATTATTGTTACTATATTGTTATCTTCCCCTTTCTCTCCCCTTCTTGATTCTGCTGTGCCCTCTCTCAGCCAAGAGCCTTCAGATGAGTCTAATACCAATGCTGCATTTAACATGAGCCCAGACAATGCATGTCTTAAGATATTGAAAATGAGGCACTAATGTCACTCAACACAAAATTGAGATAATGACCTTTGCTATGTGTGACACACTTTGAGTGTAAATCAACAATCTTAGCAATGGGCAACTGCTGATCAAAGTGAAATCATCACAGTCCTCACAAAACATGGGCTGCGTCTAGCCAGAGTTCCCATACCTAGTGATTAGATGGAGCAGCTCATTCTTTCATAGAGCTCCTCAGGTTAGAACAACTATCACTTATGATGACTTTTCCTTAAATTGAAAAGCTTTTGACTGAAGTAATTGAGAAAGCCAAGGGCAGAAGGTGTGCCTTATTGTTTGGTTTCCCGCTGTTGTATCCATACAGATGATGATAAAGAAATAGAAACATATTCTCAATTCTTCTGACAAAAAGTAGAGTATTGACAGGAACTTTTCAAATGAGAAAAAAATGAGCACATTTTCTTCAAACAAACTAGAAATTTCATGATACTGGAAGGGACAACTGTGTACAAGCTAGGAAGAAATTGTACACATGTCTGTCTGAGTGCTGCTGCATTAAAGAGCAGATATTCTGCAATGCTTAAATTAAGGAATGAGAATACAGCATTTATGGACCTCTAGGTGCTTTCTTTGACCAATTAAAAACTCAGATTTTACATACAATATTTCCTTCATTGAATGCTAAGGACTTGCTCCAATGCTTGAACTGAAGTGGAGGATGGAGAAAAGTGGGCCCATTCAGCTAACACAGTCCAATTTAATTACATCACATTCTCTGTGTAAAAAAAAATAACTGCCATCAAAATCACAGCAACCAGGGCATTCATGGTAGTGTAGGAGAAAGCCAAAAGGCACAGTCATTTGTGAGGCCAGGAGGCAGACAGCGTATTGTGTCCAGGTAAAGACATTTGATTTTGAAGTAAACAGGTCTTAAGTAGATGTATAATCTGTATAATGGACAAAAGGGAACAAGAAAAAAAACTTTTAAAAATACACAGATGTTGGACTTGAAAGGCTGAAAAAAAGTTACAGTTAATTAGCAGTCATTCGCTATCTTACATTCCAAAAAAGAAATTACTAAAATACTACTTTAATGGATTAAAAATAGTTTTGCTTCTCTGAAAGAGGGGGTATTGTAGAGTGATGGGCAGTTGGAAAAGAATTAAGTCACAATTCTTTAATGAGCCAAAGTCCTTAAATACTACATGATAATGAAATCATTAATCCCTCTGAATAGAAATATATTAATCTACTTTGATGAAAACAAGAAATATAATAAATACTATATTTCAAAGACTGCCAAACCATCAGATCATTTATACAGCCAATTGAACAGACAGGACTTGCAGGAACTCCTAACCCAGGTGAAACCTTTGGCAGGCTTGTGGTATTGGTGCCACCAATATATGCTGCTTTACATTATGGCATGCAACTTCATAACAATTTGTCCTTCACAGAGGATCTTATTTTCTTAGACTATCATAATTGCAAAATAAATGTTTAATTGTTACAACCCATTTTAAGAGTTGGGAGATGCTCAGGTCACAAGCATGAGGACTAGAGTGTGAATTAGCAGAGCTGGGTGGGCATGGCACCCTGAGGAGACTGGGGATCCCCTGGGCAAACTTCCTAGCTAAGCTAGCTGGATCAATAATCTCTGTATACAGTAAAAGATACTGTCATTTAACAAAATAATAGTTACTAACAAAGTCACTGGATGTCAATGAATGTTCTTCAAATGAACATATATATGCAAACACACAAATACATATGCCTGTACATCACCTAAACATACACAAACACAATTAAAACACATTATATTTTTGTTTTTAAAAGTGTGTGTGTAAATGTATACACAGCATGTGTGAGTACTCATAGAGGCTAGAGGAGAGCATCTAATCTCGTGAAACTCAAGTTATAGACAGTTGTGAGTAGCCTGATATGGGTGTGTGGAACTGAACTCAGATCTGCTGAAAAAGCAGCAGGTGGTTTTAACCAATATGCAATCTCTCCAGCCTGCAAAACAAAAAATTAAGTGAGATAATCTTAATAACAGTGCTACTTTCTTCATTTTGTATTGAAAAATAGTTTGATTAAAATATAAACTAAGAAAAATAATTATCTAAAAGAAATATATTACTCTAATTTTAATAACAGGCCAAATTCTCCTACTGTAGATAAATAACAAAAAACTGAGCAAAACATAAAATATTTTATTAGGCCCATCAAAGTTGTAAACGTTGGCAAATTGCTGTCTAGGAGAAGAATTAAATTGAAAGAAGACTGTCATGAATTTTATGAAACTCCAAGGACAATTTAGAAGTCGGGAGGCAGTAGGTAAAAGATTAAGCCCAGCAGTGTCACTTTACAGAGCTATGAGGACAAGGAAGTAGCCAAAAACCCACCAGAGTAGGGTCTGTTTTAATTAAGGAAGGACAGATGTACCATAGGAATAATAGAAGACAAAAAATAATTTCTCATGGGGAATTTTCCTTTTACTTGAAAGGCTATAAATTGCCAGATACCTGAAAGAGGTTTACTGTGATTCAAAATTGCTAACACTCATTAATATCAATCTTAAAACAAATGGCCATCTTGTGCAGAGAAAGATAGTATCATGCCTATTCTGAAATCACACCTACAAGCACTTTTCAAAACTGTAGTTTGGGTCAAAATCAAAGGTAATTAATTTACAAGATCCAGTTCACTTGAGAAAAAAGCAGTAGGAAAAAGGAAGTGAGGAAACGGACTCCCAGGGTCTCCAGGTGCTGAAATGAACTCAGATAAAAATGAGTGTTTCTTTGATTGAGAATAAGAACAATCTGGAATTTTAAGAGATAATTTTGCTAAAATTCAGGTACTATTTGAGATGGATGAGAACTCTTAGAACATGAAGCTCTGATTTAAACAAAAGACTATGAAACATGATGGAAAAGACGATAAATGAGAGAACATACAGAAAACTTATGCAAAATAACAAAGGAAAAATGTACACACAGGAGGGTTAGAGTCATAGGCAATGTTGAAGCTCAAACCTGGGCTTCACTGGCATCTAAGAAAATGACTAATAAAATGAAATAAAGACAAAATATAGTGAAACAAATGTATAAAGAAATAATCCTCAAAAATAATAAAAAAATAAAAAATAAAATAATCCTCTTGGGTTTCCCAAAAGTTCAAAAGCTTTTACTTCATGCACTCAAATGCTCTATGAATTCTCAATGTTCAAAACTTCTAGGCAAAACTAATTACCTTATAAATATTAACACCAGGGTAGTTTTTTTTTTTAAGAAAAACAATTAGGTAACTGTTCTTTAAAGAAACATAAAAGCATGGATGGTAACATATTACATCATCAAAATAACAAAAGAAAATATCTCCCAATCTGTGATTCTACATGTGGGAAAGAAAATTGATGCTGGGCGGTGGTGGTACACGCCTTTAATCCCAGCACTCGGGAGGCAGAGCCAGGCGGATCTCTATGAGTTCGAGGCCAGCCTGGGCTATCAAGTGAGTTCCAGGAAAGGAGCAAAGCTATACAGAGAAACCCTGTCTCGAAAAACCAAAAAAAAAAAAAAAAAGAAAATTGAAGCTACCCTTCAAGTTTCAAAATGTGCTAATACCTGTACTAATCAATTCTATAGGTAACATTGAAAACAGAATAGAATTTGTACACATATGCATCAAAAGACCCATATAGCCATTTTAATATTAGTATAATACCCATTAATCAAAACTTCAAACAATTCCAATGCAAATCTATAGGGCAATGAGTAAGCATAGTTTTGCATACTAATAAAAATCAGTACTAAAGTTATCCATAGCTCCACATGAACAAGTGTAAATTATTAATCATGATATTATTAATATGGATAAATTTTCCAAACATAACAGTGATCTAAGAAAAAATTAGGAGATAAAATTATACAGTATATGATAAAACTAATAAATGGCTAAGAAACGATAAAATTACAAAATAAAGGCTGCTTACTTAGAATTCAGATTAAATATATGCAACATATCCATTATTCAGAATATAGACAGGGTTTATGAGTGGATAGACTAAAAGGTTCTTTCTAGAGAAGATAGTTGGACTTTTTCAATATTCTTCATAGTACTTTTAGTATGATTTTAATTGGAAGGGAATTACATCACTTTCCTCATCACTTTTCTTCCTGCAGTCCTTCCCAAGTACCCTCGTTTCAACTCATCCCATGCCCTCCCACTTTTAAGATAATAGTCTCTTTATCAGTATTATTGTTGTTACATGCACACATATGTGTCTGTATACACAATACATAAATAAAACTTGTGAGTCCATTTTTGTTGTTTGTGTATATATGGCTCAGAACTTTTCACTGCATTGGATAACCGATAAGGGATTGACCCTAGGAGAGGCTAGTTATTTTTTACACAGCAGTCATTAGTTGCCTCTAGTAATTTGTCTAGGAGTGGGGCCATACAAAATTTCCTCCTTCGATGTTAATATGTCCATTGATATTATCATTGTTCTGTTCTTGCTCATGTAGTCATTTCTTTTCATTATTTAATATATTGAAAATAGAGTCTTCTTTCATTCAATACATCCTGACCACAGAATGATATATTGTACCCTCTCTATTGCTTCCAGCTCCCCCAGACCTCTCCTATTCCCCAGATTTCCCTCTATTTCCTTTCCTATAAGAACAGGCCTCCAAGAGACAATAGTCAAACAGGACAAACTAAGATAAAATAAGACAAACCAAAAGCCTTCACATCAATGCTGGACAAAGCAACCCAAGAGGAGGAAAAGAGTCCCAAGAGCAAACAAAAGAGTCAGAGATACACCTGTCCCCACCATTAGGAGTCCCATAAAAGCACCAAGCTGACAGCAGTAATGTATACTCAGAGGACCTGGTGCAGACCCATGTAGACCTTCTTGCTGCTTCAGCATCTGTGAGCCCATAGCTGATTCAGTGGGCCATGTTCTCCTGGTATCCTCCTTCTCTGACTCCAACAGCTTTCCTTACCTTTCTCTGCAAGGGGAACCAAAGGAGACCTCCAATTTAGACACACCACAAATTTTTTTGCTATACATAATATCTGGTCTCTTTACCTTCCCCCATCTGCTGCCAAAGGAAACCTCTCTGAAGATGACTGGTCAAGTCACTGATCTAGGAGTTTAGCAGAATATCATTAGGAATTATTTCATGGATTTTTTTTCAATGGTGTTTAGCTCTACCCTAGCTATCTGGGTTATTCAGTCTCTGGTTTCTGGCTATCTAGGCAATATAGGGCATGGGCTCCCTCTTCTGTAATGGGTCTCAAGTTAAACCAAACATTGGTTAGCCGCTCCCACAAGTTCTGTGGCACCAGTACTATCGCACATCTTGCAGGCAGGACAGATTCTAGGTCAAGAGTTTTGTGGGTAGACTTGTGTCCAGGTTTCTCTTTCGATAGCCTGCAGAGTACCCTCCCAGGCTAAACAGGCTAGAACGTAGTAGTGAAGTCTCCATGCAGACACCAGTTCAGCCACTCTACATTCAATGAGCTATGTGGATGTTGTTCTCAGCAATGGGGTACCACTGTCAGTTTTCAGAGAGCAATTCTCTGTTCTAGCATCAGCCTGGGCTGTTTAGGGATCTCCGTAGTACCTCCTTGCCCAACTACTCAACCAAATGCAACCCAGTCCTTCACTACAAGCCTTGCCTGGCTCTGAAAGATGCTCACGTGACACTCATATACTCCCTTACTAGGAGTCCCTCACTAGGGACACCCTCATAGATACCAGAAAGCTTCTACTCTCCGAGGTTTCTATATCATACCCTAAATGCTCCAAAATTCCAGCTGTCTCTCCCCAAACTCTCTCCCTCTGTACCCTACCCACACCTGATCCCTCCCCTTCTATCCCCATCAGCCCCTAGTCCACCAGCAAAGTCTATTCTATTTCCCCTTCTCAAGCAGTTCCATGTATCCCCTGTGGATCCCCCCTCTTTACCTAACTCTCTGGGTCTGTGGATTGTAGCTTAATTATCACTTACTTAACAGCTAACATCTCTTAAGTGAACATTCTAAGTCAAACTGTTTACTGCAGATGTCCTGGTATTCTTACTCTTATAGGCTTTCCATACCCTCTTCCTCAACGTTCCCTGAGCCTTAGATGCAGGAGCTGTGATACAGATGTATCCATTGGGACTTGTATCCATACAATCTGTTTGTCACTGCAATGTGTCCAGTTGTTACTTTCTGTTATGGTCTTCATTTGCCGTAAAGCGTTTGAGCCCCTATAACTGAGGACACTACACAATTAGAACACAAGACTCAGATGATTTGAACTGGATCTGATGTTAATGCTTCCTTTCTGAGGTCTAGCCTCTATGATATAGAAAACAGTATATAAGCTGCCAAGTCAGGGAAGCAATTGAACAGTCCTACCCAGCTGCAACACCTATAAGCCATAACAATGACCAGAATGGCAAGATATCCAGTAAGGTACAATAGATGACACTTACATTAGTGGTAACCAAGAACTGTCTAACTGAAGTTAAGGCTCATTTAGCAGGAGGTAAATCATGCTAAAATGAGGAAGTTAATGTCATCTCGTCCTGACTCCATTTGGTGTTTACTTAGACAGTTCTCAGCCTTATATCATTCTACAGTCACATATGCAATGACAAGACATTTGAGACATTCTTGGCCTTTACCATGATCCAAATGTGTAAAACAAACTAATCAACTTAAACTAAAATTACTAAAGAAGGTATGTCAAAAATAATTGTCATGTTATGTCTGAAATAAACACTATGCTCTTCCAAGACCAAATGTTTCAGTGTTACTCTGTCATCTAATTCTGATGCGAATTATGGTTTATGTGATTTTTGCCTTCACAAACACTGTACTTCTGAGCTTCAGCACCAGGAGACTGAAGCATGAGCCTACTCTTGATCATCAGCAAATAAAAGACTCATACTTGTAATTGGCTTAGTCACCATAGATGCCTGTATCTTTCCTCTGTGGCTTGTTAAAATGCCTGTTACTGAAATTCTAGCTAGCATAGTGAGATCATGAACATGAGAAGTCGTGAACAGCTATTACTGCTGCTTTGCTAGACCAGAATAATTCCTTACCATACCAGCATAATTCCTTACTATATCCTAGATCTTGACCTATACTTATGTGCAACTACCAATCTGCACAATACTCTTATTTTTTTAACCAAAGGTTTGTGATAAATTGATATCTCACTGAGGGTACCACAAATTTTACCAGGGAAACTGAGGTCTCTTCGCAGCGATTTGCCGCACAAATAACTGAATTTAAGAACTGAAAGAGATGAAGTCTAGAAGACAATTTTATGCAAGTTTAAGAGAAAAACAACAGGGCAGGCAATCTGGAAACTTCTGTGACTGTCCAGAGGAGGAAGATGGAAAGATATAGAAGAGCAAAACCCTGTCATTTGAGTTAAGCATGCATGCTCAGGAACGGAGGTCACCAAGGGGCAGACAAGTGGCAGCCTGGCAAAAGGGCAGAGTGGCTTTGGAGAAAGAATGAGGAATTCTGAAGTGCCAGGGAGAGCATATTTAGAAAAGAGATAGAAGGAAGAAGAAATGTTGCACTTTCCTGAGAAATAAGAGAGAAGCGGGCTGACTCAGGAAGCACCATGTTGAAACTCCAAAAGCAGCTGTGATGGAATATGCTTTCTGGGGAGAAAAAATACTATTTTATTAAAATAATAATTATACCTGTTATCTCTTCAGAATTTGCCTTCCATGAGTTGATCCTTTAGACAGATGATTGAACTACCCAACGAGAAATATTAGGTCTCCACCTAGAGGTAGATTTCAGTCTATTTGCTGGTAAAATATGCCTTTTCTTTAGTGGTTCTTCAGTGCTACTGTAAGAAAAGAATGTGATGCAAAGAAAATATTTGGAGGATTGAAAGGAACAATAAAAATGGCTTCTTGATTAATTATGAGTTAGTCAAAGTCATAGTGTAGAAACTTATAGAGAAATTGGAAACTATTCTTTTGATCTTCTGATAGCCTTTGTAATACAACATCTAAGTGCCTGTGAAGGAATGCATTTTCTTGAAACAGGTCGACTTGGAAAGGAAAGTATAAAGGTCACATACTCTCCTTTTAGAACAGTTACTGCCATCAAAAAGAGAGAAGTCATATTTTTGGTTGTGAGCCTAGCCTTTTAATCCCTGAGCTATCTCACAGGATTAAAAACAGTGATTAATAAATGGGACTTCATGAACCCAAAAAGCTTCTGTAAGACAAAGTACACCATCATTCAGACAAAGCAGCTGCCTAAAGAATGGGAAAAGATTTTTAGCGACTACATAACTGAATTCCCACCTATCCACTCTGACCTAGCTATTGGCCATTCAGCTCTGTATTAAGCCAATGAGAAGGTGCCTTAGGCAGGTGAGGTTAAACAGAGACACACCTTGACACAGTGTACAAAAAGATGTTCCCAACACAGTCTGCCCTTTGGATTGTGAGCTGAAGTATCTTTTAGGTGATGGTATGAGAGGATGGTCATCCTTTTCAACAGGAGGCATACATTGAGGGGAGTTCCGTTAATAAATTGGTTTGGAGGGTGATATGATAAAATATACTTGTGCTCAGCTTACTTCCTCTGTTTGTATACAGTCCACAATTCTTTGCCCAGGAAATAGTGACACAACAGTAATCAGGTGCTCTCAAACTCAATTAACAAATTCAAGACAATCCCCCACATACTTGATCATAAATATGACTCTTCTAGGCAATAAATATTAGGAACATGGTTAAATAATGTGCAAAAGCACAATATGATAATATGGCTTGTAACAATTGTAAAATATGCTTTTTAAACATTTAATGAAGCTGACTTATAGTCATGTCTACGGGAGACTGTCTTGACTTTGCTAACTGAGGTGAGATGATTTTATCAATGAGCAGGCTCCATCCCCTAGGCAATAGACCTGGATTGTATAAGAGTGGAGAAAGGGATATAAGCACCAGTGTGCATGTGTTAATCCATTGCCCTTTGGTCTTGATGTAATGTGCCCGGGAATAGAATATGATAGAGGCTCCAGAAATAAATAAGCACAACTATAGTTGTCTTGTACATTGGAGAAAACACAGTCTCTTTAAAAATAGTTTAAAATCTAAATGCCCACATTTGGAAGAATGGAAAACTGTCTCTATGACTCACTACACTATCCAAAGAAATCAACTGGAAATGGATAAAATACTTTTGTGTACAAACAAGAACTTTGAAACTCCTAGGTGAATACACTGAGGAATAAGTGTGTGTAAAGATTTTCTTAATCATATTTTAATATCCCAGGAACAAAAGCAGGGATTGACAAATAATACTGTATCCAATTTGTTGCAATTTGAGCCTAGTATGTATTGGGGAGAAACAAAAGCATAATTGGAAAAATGTTTAAATGACCTGTCTTTGCTTTTCATAAAGTTGGGGGCTTCAAATACCAACAAGAGATGATGAAAATATGCTACTTTTACTTTGATCAAATTGCCATGGCAAATGTTCTAAAAAGAATGGTTAAGCTTTTTCAATCCTTGTACCTCCTCCCCTCGCCTCTAGGACACGAAAATTTTAATCTTATATTTTATAGACTTTCCTTTGTGATTTCTTTCTTTAAACATTAATCCTTGTTTATTACATGGTTCTGTTGAAATCTAGTTCTCTTTGTGGTAAAATAATGGCATTTTATTATAAACAAACCTTTACTTTAAAAATATAATTCCTATATTTAATATACCAACCTTACCTGCTTACTGAATACACAACTTCAAATTAAAAAAATAATAAAATTAACAAAAGAAATAGCCCACAGAATGGAAGGAAAAAATTTCCAGCTATTCATCAACAAATAGCTTATATCCAGATACATGAAAACTCAATGAATATGTATTCATGAACAAATAATCCAGACAATAAGTAGTAAACGAGGCTAAACAGTTGTCCAAATAAGAAATACAGGATGCCACAATGATGCCTATTATTCTGTGAAATTAATATACTTTAATAATAAAAAAGAAAAATAAATAAAAAGATAAAGGAAGCCAAGTGTGAAAGTTAGCTTTTATTATCAACTTGACACAATCTAGGAACACCTGGGAAGGAAGTCTAGTATATTATTAGGTTGGCCACAGCATGTCTGCTCTGGATTAGGTTGATTATATTGATTAGAGTGGGAAGACATTCCCAGGGCAGAAGTGTGGCAGACCAGCTGCCACTTTTATGACCCAGGGTACTCTTGAAGAGGGAAAAGTGAGAAATATTAGCTAGAAAGAGATACGTAGATGATGAAAGGAAAGACAGAAAAAACAGGATAGCCTCGGGGGTGGGTGGCTGGGTCTCAACCCACCAGCCCAGAACTTTATTGCAAAGGGCATTTTATCACGATGCCAAGGGGAGGAGCAAAGACCTCCCCCTTGTGAGATACAGCCAGGTGTAGACCCTTTCAAACACCTGCACTCAGGCCCATGGTCCAATCATCCTCTTTATGCAGACCTGCTTTATAAAGTCACCAGGAAACCTAGATGGGCTCCAACACAGAAGATGCTAGGTTGTTTAAGAGTAGAAAAAGTAAACAGGGCACTAGCTTGCATGTATAATCCACAGCTGTTTGCCTCTGACTTTGGGAACAGAGTGACCAGTGAGTGTGCTCAAGCTCTTGCTGCCCTCACACTTCCATGGTAGATGGTGAAGTACAATTGGGAAACAAATAAACCCTTTCTCTCTTAAGTTGATTTTGTCAGAGGATTTTATCACAGCAAAAGGGAACAGCACTAAGACACCAATTAGAACAAACTTTCCCATGAACTCAACCTAACTAGCTAAAAATGAGAATCATGAATTAGTTATATGGCATTTTGAGGCACTATTGGTGCAATTTGTGATACCACAGAAGCTAATTTACATACCATTGTGCTTCAGCTTCCTCATTTGTAAAATTAGATTATCAAATTTACCTATTTCATGTAGGTCATGTGAAGATTAAATGTGCAAATATCTTAAAAACTGTAGAACAGTACCCAAGGCTAAGCAAGAATGAACAATGTTAACTACAAGCCAGTTATTGAACGTAATAAAACTCTGCAAGTCATTCTGACTCTGTTCTGACATGTTACATTTGAAATGTTATTTACAGATACACTATCTAGAAAATAAAATGCAATAAATGTGATTTCCTGGAAATGTCAATGTTCTCATCTTCAGAGGTTTCATGCCCAAAATAGCCCTGTTTCCACGGCATTTGATGACTTCAAATTACATCCTTATTTATATCCTAGGTGAATTATCTGCCTCTTTTTACGAGTACATAATGTCAATGTTTCACTGCATATGTAATAGATTCTTGTAGATTGTAAATGTCTTTTGATAATAGTATATTCTCAATATACTGACCATTGTAGAAGACCCTATGTAATTCCTCCAGAGTATTGCAGTACTCTCATAGTGCATAAAAACATTTACAAATGATAAAGACTATGTAGTAAAGAAAAATACTACACTGGACTTCAGAGAGCAGTTTATGGTTATCAACTTAGACTTAGTTTTGAAATAGTCAGGAGATAGGTGTGGATGACAACATTCAATTAAAAACAGGAAATGTCTGTGCCCACCATTCTAAATGAGGGCTCTTATTTGTATCTAGTTGACATTAGGGACAATGTCATTTTATTCTCACCATCTTTACACCTACTTCTTTCTCCTCTTCTTTCTCAGTGGAGTCATATGATACTGTAATGATACTTCATTCCCTTTTCAAAATATTGTTGGGATGTAGAAAGGAATATACAAGTAGTAATGATAGTAACGTGTGCATTTTTCTACCCTTTACCACACTGATAATACATAATCACGATATCAAGATTTTATTTAGCAGTTCAGAAATGCATTTCCAATGTATTCTTTGGCACCAAGAATCAGCAATTCCTAAAGAATGAACAAATTAGCACAGATTCATAATTAAAACTAGATTTGAATGTTAGTTTTTAAAAGTACAAACGAATATTAGATAATTTCCTAATAATTACATGATGACCAACAATCAACCCAAAGTCAGAGACCAACAGCCAGTTGCCAATGTATTTTGCTCTTTTCCTGGTAAGTAGGAATCTTGTCTCTGAATGAGAAAGTCAGAAATAAAAACCAACTCCTTTCATAGTGTCTTTAAGGATTAACTATGAAAACAACTACTTCCTTTCACTACAATTTTGTTAGTTTTAGGAACGAAGGTCTAAAAGAGAGGAAATTGACTTTTGGAGGATACAAAATGCGTTTTGAGCTGTAATCTGATGTTTCCAATTCTGTCCCTTCCTATCACTTAATTTTATAGCCAAACAAAGGAATTTTGCACTGCTTTGAATGATCCTAGTTATAAGTGGGAAAACACTATCACATGGGGTAGGAGAGAACAACTTCTGGAATCCAAAATTATTTACTTTTAACCATAATGGATGGCAAAAATGCACACAGGGTGACGCATGCATATTTATTTTGTGATCCCCAAAAGTCCTATGCAAATATAAAGGATAAATGTGGTATTGCTTTAGTAGCTATACCAAAATGTTCTATTGATCCATTTTCCAAAAGTCCTTGATTTAAAGGAAAGATCTGTATATAGCCCTGGCAGTTCTATACAATGGATAAAGTCACCTTCTTTCTGAAATATCTTTTGGCACCTTTATGTAACCCAGAGCCAGAGGTCAGCTTAGTCATAACTCCCCTTAACAGGGTGACTCTAGCAAGTATGTTTTTGCCTCTGGCAATATGCTTGTGGATTTTAACATTCATGGTCAGTGCTCATGGGATGACAGCTGGGATTTAAAATACTTGTAGCTAAATCATAAAAGCAGCTAAGAAGTGCAGGCCATCTGCTGCAGGTGTATTCTGAAATACCCTCAAATTTATCAAACATACATTGACACCCATTAACAAAGCATTTAGCAGCATAGGATCTCTCCAGAAGTTATATTTAGGGTTAGCTCCTAAATGTGTCAGTAGGCTCGATTTCCTATTCACCAGGAACAGTCACTGTCCTTAGCCAAGCACATCCTGACAGTGTTGTTCACATGGCAACATCCATCAGCCCCTGTGAAAGCTGGTGACCTGGCACGTCTTGGCTTTGTACCGCATCTGTCTGGACTGGACATTTATTGAATAGGTGCTGGCAGTGCAGACAGAATTTTATCTGTCTCATTATAATCCATTGAATTGACTTAATCAGCCACAAAAATAGTCAGAGTGCACAATAAGCCATGGGCTCAGATTTCAAGGAAGCCAAAAATTATATTTGTAGTTTAATTTTTTTCTCCTTATGTGTACATATTCAGTGCATTGGCTCATGTTATTCTGCCAAATAGCTCATGCATTCATAATGTACAGCTAAGTCCCTACTGGTATCTGTTTGGCCCATCCTTCAATGAATGCTGCACAAATGCACAAATATATTCTGCTAAAACTTCAATTATTTTTGTTGGAAAATAATACAATCAAAGAATTTTGCAATAAATTGGCGAACACATTTGTATAATTATATCAAAATAAGTAATATGTACTCTAGAAAAAAAGAATGTATAGAATCCGAAATTCAATATATACTTGCAATCAGAAAAGGCTGGTTGCATTAGTTACTTTACTGCTTTGACCAAATATATGATGAGTAGAAACTTAAAGGAGAGAAGGTTTATTTCTGGTTACCATTTAGGAAGAGATTCCATCCATCATGGCAGGGAAGGCATGATGGAAAGAGTGCATGGTGGCTGGTGTTTTTCCATCTGTACTAAAAGGAACACGATGAAAGGAATGGGGCCAGACTATAGACTATTTAAGCTGACACTCCATAATCTAGTTCCTTCAGTGAGACTCAGCCTTCTGAAGGTTCTACAACTTTCAAAAGTAGAACCAACAATACCTGAGGAACAAGTATTCAAACATGAAAGTCCAGGGGAAACATTTTATATTCAAACCATAATATGATGAATATAGACCAAAATCTTAAGATCCAAAGTCAATTTTATAAATACAAGTTCATGTATAAAAGGTTGAAAACCATAAACACAGAATGCAGGAGAAAATCATTGTTTCACTTTGGCCAGCCTTGCAGGTACAAAGTAAATTCTAGGCAGGCCTTCCGTAGACTGGAGATGCCATTCAGCATTTCAGAGGCCTTTCTGGTTTACTCAGTGCACAAATTCTAATACTAATCTCTTCTAGTATAGCTCACACTTATATCTAGAAATAACATAACCAGTTCTTTGGGCATCCTATGGCCCAGTCATGGTAATTCATAAAATTGATCATCACAAATTGCCTTATGATTGACACACTAATAAGCCAGCCATGGCCTCATATATGTCATTTCTTAGTGGAATGTTTTCAAATGTTGTTTAACAAAGGCTACATATTTTGACAACATATAAATAACAAGAATGTATATCTTTATGTAGATCCCACATATTTGTAAGTGAAATTTCATCCTGGTAAATTCATCAAGATGACATCTTACATCTAAAACACATTTAAGAAATCTAACCTGTCATCTATGGGGATAATATAATTTAATCTTCCTTGAACATGTGAAAGCACATTAGCATGTAGCTAGGCAAAGTTAACACAGCACAGAGCCTATTTTGTAAGTGTTAACTAACTCATTAAACTATTGAATTTTTTGATAGGGAAAATCAGAATGGTTTCATGGGTAGGTTTTTAATGTTTCACAAATCTTGAGAGAAGTTATACTAAATCACTATAAGATGATGGACTGGTTAAATTTTGTCAACTTGACACAAACCCATGTATTTGTATTTGGTCATGCCTTTGGGGCAGTTTCTTGATAAATGATTGATATGTGAGTGCCCAGCCCACTGTGGGTGTTGCCTTGCCCATCCTAAGCAAGTGATTAAGAAAGCAAGCTTAGCAAAGAAAGCCAGTAAGCAGCATTCCATCATGGTCTCCTGCTTCAGTTCCTGCCATCAGATTCCTGCCTTGACTTCCAGACACCTACTTGGTGTCCCTAAGTAATGGACTATAAACTTTAAGCTGAAATACATATCTGTTTTCCCCAAGTTCATTTTGGTCAGTGTAATCAGGACAGAAATTTTTACCAGAAGTGGGGCATTTCTATGATGTAACTGACCATGTTGTCTTTTGGGAGGATGATGGAGGAATGTAGAAGCCATAGGCTAGAAAAGTCATTGAGTGCTTAGAGATCAAGGGCCATTGCTGGAAGTTGAGAAGATAATGATGAGAGTAATGCAGGCAAGGGAGGCCTGGTTTGTAAAATTTCGAGAGAAGACTGAGGGACTCTCAATGACTCTACTGGGGCCTTTTGTGTGACATTGAATTAAGATGGTTTTGGTCATTTAGTATTCAAGAACCAGCTCTGATGAACAAGAGACCAACACCACTAAAGTGAAAACATTGTTTGACTCATACAATTGATGTTTACTAGCCAAGGCTAAGAAATCAGCTATGGCTAAGAAGAGACCAATGTTACTAAGAAGAAATGTGGGGAGTACTTCCTTGGGACCCTCACACAGAAGCTGCACTATAAAGGGGGCCAAGGCTGCGTATAAACCTGGCAGCTGAACTTGGTAATTCAAGCATCAACCTGTAATGCTGAAGGGGACATGCAAAGATGCTGAACTTGTGGTAGGCTGAGAGGGCATTGGTGAATGTATAGTTCCAGTGATAGGGGAATCTCCAGCATATAGGAAATGCTAGGACCATAGGAAACCACCAAGGACAGCAGAAAGTGTGGTGTGGAACAGGGCTGAGCTTATCAGACAAGGGATGTCTTGTAGATGACACACCCAGAGAGGTGGGGTTACCTATGCCCTTTGGAGCCAAGATGGCTATGAGTGAGTCCCAAGTATCCCACGATGAGTATTTTAGTGTTGAATTTTGTTTTGCTTATTTGTTTGTTTGCTTCCTATTTGCAGCTGCTCCATGCTTCTTCCCTCTTAGGATAAGAAAGTGAAAGATTTGCTTTTGATTTTAAAGGAATCCAGAATTATGAGACTGGATTTTCAAGAGACCTTGGACGTTTAGACTGAACATTTAAAGACTGATAGACTTTTAAGATTGAACTTTGTTTTATATTTTGAAATGTAAGCTCTCCAGGACCTACAAGGAAGAAAAGGTTGTAATTTAATTTTTGCATGTCTAGTTGACAAGGGGTCACTTCTGCTGGTCAGTTTTGTCAGCTTGATACAAACAGAATAACTTAGGAATAGAGCACCTCAATTTACAAACTGACTCTGTCACATCGGTCTGTGGGCATGCCCAATGTGTGTTGGGGGGAGAATTTTTTCATTAATTATTGATAGGGGAAGGCTCAGCCCACTGTGGCCAGTGCCATTCCTTTTCCAGTAGCCCTAGGATGTATAAGTAAACAGATTGAACAAACCATGAATGGCAAGCCAACAATCAGCATTCCTCCACGGTTTCTGCTTCAATTCCTTCTTCCACGTTCCTACCCTGTGTTCGAGATATGATTTCCCTCAGTGTTGGAATATAAAGTGTAAGCTGAAATAAACATATACTCCCTTAAGTGAGTTTTGGTCCATGATTTTTACCACAAGAAAATAACTAGAACAGATGGGGATCTTCTGAGCTTATGGCTTGGCTAGCCCTGAAATGCTCCCTCACAAAACTATTTATTAGTTTAAAAAAAGTATATGGAAAATATAAGTAAAATCAAGGGAACTACCTCTATAGCCCTCTGTAGCCATTTATCAGAAAGGGAACTATTAAGCACTTGTATTGTGGTCACTATATCCCAAGATTTAAAAGTTCAATTTAATGAATTGAGTTGAATTAAAAAATTGAAATAGATTTAATACATTACTACAGAGCACAACTCAAAACATACTTTATACATAGGGGAAAATTAACTTCCTTTTCCTACTGTGACCCAAACTCAAGCCTCATGTATGCTTGGTAGAACTGAGCTAAAATTCACAGTTCAAACATTCAAATTTTAGTTTCCAAATTGAGATGTGTTAAACATATCAAATTATCATCAGACTTCAGAGACAATGTGAAAACGAAAGCATCTAAAATTTCTCATCAGTAAATTTACTATTGATTCAGTGTTGAAATAATGTTGGGATCACATTGGGTTAAATAAAATGTATTTTTAAAATTGATACCATCTATTTACTATTGCTTACCATTAACATAGCTACTATCAAACCAAATATAAGTGCATTTTTATTGGACAATAAGGCCAAAGGGAAAACAAAACAAAACAAAAAGTTTCTGATGTCTTGATCACTGGCTTTGTTCCCAGAGAAACTTACTTTAATCTTATCTTCATGACCCTATTCAAGAACTTTGATGATAGTATTTCTGTGTTTTCCTAATTTGTTCAGACATATGCTCCATATAATAAAAATAAGATTTCTTAGAGTAAGTAGTACTTCTAAATCTACTGGAAAGAAAAAAAAAAGCATTTTTTTAAGAAGAAAGAAAAAGAAAAGTGGACACAGGGAAATGTAAATCACTAAATCACTATAGAAATATAGAAATATATGTGGTGGAGGCTCAGAGCTGAAACAGAAAAGAATGCTTCTTAGACATCCTAAATCTTATTTGTAGCCATTTCCCAACAAAATGTATTTACAAATAAGATTAGGTTAGTTGGGTTGCTTCTGTAGCAAATCCTATTTCTCTTATTACATAGACTAAAAAGCCTTTTAATCTATTGCTGAAGGGCTCCAAATACATCTTTAATAGTGGTTTAATGGGATCATATATTATCACTCCTAACTGACAAATTGCAGGTAACTTTTGACTATAAATTATTAATTATAACAATGTATATTTCAATAAGCAATAATCCTTAGGGTAATTTTCTATTTCTTTTTTTAATAAATCTTTTATTCATTTTACATACCAACCACAGTTCCCCCTTCCACCCATTCTCTGCTCCCCCCTCTACTTTCCCTCCCTGACCCACCCCTCCATCCACTCCTCCAAAAGTGTAAGGCCTTCCATGGGGAGTCAACAGAGCCTGGTACATTCAATTGAGGCAGGACCAAGCCCCTCCTCTTTGCATTAAGGCTGAGCAAGTCATCCCACCATAGGAAAGAGGCTCCAAAGAGCCAGCTCATGCACCAGGGACAGATCTTGATCCCACTGCCAGGGGCCCCCCAAACAGACGAAGCTACACAACTGTCTCCCACATGCAGAGGGCCTAGTTCGGTCCCATGTAGGCTCCACGGCGGTCAGTCTAGAGTTCTTGAGTTCCCATGAGCTTGGTTCAGTTGTCTCTGTAGATTTCTCAGTCATGATCTTGACCACCCTTGCTCATAGAATCCCTCCTCCCTCTCTTTGACTGGACTCCTGGAGCTCAGCCTGGTGCTTGACTGTGGATCTCAGCATCTGCTTCCATCGCTTACTGGATGAAGGCTCTATGATGATAGTCAGGGTATTCATCAATCTGATTACAGAGGAAGGTCAGTTCAGGCACCCTCTCCACTATTGTTAGTAATCTTAGCTGGGGTCATCCTTGTAAATTCCTGGGAATTTCCATAGCACCAGATTTCTCCCTAACACCATAATGACTCCCTCTATCAAGATATCTCTTTCATTGCTCTTCCACTGTGTCCTTGTTCCAGCTTGACCATCCTGTTCCCTCATGTTCTCATCTCCTATCTGCTCCCTTGTACCGCCTCCCAGTTTACCCAGGAGATTTTATCTATTCCCCCTTCCCAGAGTAAGCCAATCATTCCTCTTAGGGTCTCTGTTACTTAGCTTTTCTGGGCCTGTATATCCAATACCCCATGTAAAAACCCTGGTAAACACAAAGAGCACAAAACCAGACTTGAGATCCCCTTGGATGTAATATGTAAATGAGACTGGGGTGAGTTAGACTTTTTCTTTCCCCTTGGACTCATTTCTTTTTAGACCCAGCATATTGTGTCTTCTCATGAGTCCCTTGTTTAGATCATAAATTTGTTAAATAGAATACTCTCCATTTTCATTACATTATTAATATATACTACTATCTATTTCAATTAATTTTAACTTCTATGCTATTCTGCATAGCCGATGTTTTAGGTAATAATTTGTACTTAAAGTATTTTAGTTCCAGGGGATTATCCTATTGAATGTCTCCTATTTTAGAGTACAGAAAGTACTGAAACTGTGAAAAATAAGACAAATTTATGTGAAAAATAAAATAGACTGCATGATGATCATTTTCTATCAACTGGTGTATGTGACCTAACCTTTCCTCATAAAGGCAGAGTGAAAGGGCTACTTATTTAGCTTACATTTTACATTATTTAAACTCAGGAGGATAGAAATGTACATGCTTATCAATATAACACAAAATAATTCCTTGTGTTTTTAGGGACTATTTCTTTTTCTAATGCCATCTATGTCTCTCTCAGCATATAAGACTATTCTTGAAAATACATAGAGATAGTGATTTTATGATCAGAATCTATATGTTCTAAAACCTTAATGTCCTGCTTACATTGAAGTTGAATGGTGAACAGGTTATATAAAGCAGTACATAGGAGAGCATTTAAATGAAGTATGAATGTTGGGAGACAATCTTGGGAAGTTCTTTGCAAGTCTTGATGGTGAGCATGAGCTATCTGTAAGTCCTGGGACATCTCAAACAGAAGCAAGAAAGTGCCAAACATTGACAGTAGCAACATCAAATACAAAAAGACCTCTTAAAATGCATTGATGATTTTCTGCAGTTATGGCATTTTTAAAGACAAGGAACAACTTCGAGAATGAGTATTTACCCTCCTTCCAATGACCAAACATCAAGTGTAACACAAAACACATCACCCTACATTAGTTTGACCTTGCCAATAATTAGGAAATTGCATTATAGAATCAGTGTTCTACTTTATAAGCTGCAAAACAGAGATTTAATTCTGTGAAATGATACAATAATTTTCAAGGTCAAGAAGCCATTGGATTTTACAAACAATTCCTTTCCACAATTCTACAATGCTGTTCCAGTTACAGCTTATCATTAGAATAGAAACAGCTTAAAATAATTAAATAAAGAATGAGATTTTTTTAAATCTTGAAGTAGTAGACTATTTCAGAATTAAGTGCTAAGGAAAATACATCCTTTATACTCTCTTATTCCCTCTGTGTCTGTTTCTGTTTCTCTACAATCTAACTTACTTGGTGGGTTCTGTGTATAGGGGAACAAGAAATCTTTTACACATTTAGTAATTAACCCTTCTTATTAAAAACAATATAGCTTTCCCATTTCTCTACATAATTTCCTTTCATAATATAAAAGGCTTCCTTTAATTTGCCAATTACATTTTTTTCTTCTTGAGATTTAACAAGGACACATCTCTTTAGTTTGCTGTCTTTTATTTCTTTTGAACATATTTCCTTTGAGTTATTTCCTTGTAATTCTTTTTTTGTTGTTTTGTTTTTTCGAGACAGGGTTTCTCTCTGTAGTTTTGGTGCCTGTCCTGGATCTTGCTCTGTAGACCAGGCTGGCCTCGAACTCAGGGAGATCAGCCTGGCTCTGCCTCCCGAGTTCTGAGATTAAAGGTGTGCGCCACCACCGCCCGGCCTCTTGTAATTCTTAAGGATTTTTAAGCCTGGATGTCTACTGTTAGTTAGGTTTTATGCTGTAAAGACAACAAAGGAGACACTGTAACTATGAAGACAGGGTACTATTGGAAGCAAAGCTGACTCAGGAGTTCAGTTCATGACTTGTATCTCTTTCCTATAAAGCAACTGATGATTCACCAAAACTTTGAAGGTGGTTACTATGTACTGGTTTTCCAGGAACCCATAATGATAAAAAAAAAATTGTCTTGTCTGTTTATCACTGATTAAACTTTACTTGAAGAAGAGAAAAAATAGGTAAGTTCAGACATAGTTCTTAAAGATAGATGATAGATGCATAGATGTTATAAAGAGAGATAAAGAGTTAAATATAGATAGATCAATAAACAAATGCAGTTTAGATACTGTTTACACTGGCTTGGATGTTTGTCATCTTTAAAAGTCCAGGGATTGTAGGTTTGTTTCGCAGCAGGATGCTATTGGGAAGTGATGGGGTGTTTGAAAAGCAGGACTTGGTGGGAGGTCTTTAAGCTGTAGAGAGCATGCTTCCTCCCCAAAGGGAGCCATGAGATGGCTATCAGCCACTCTTATGTCTTTGTTTTCTGGTTCATGAGGTATGAGCTTTGATCTGCCAGGCATTGCACAATTATGGACCACATGTACCAGAGTTCCAAAGCACAGACTTATCTTATACTGGAGCCTCCAGGACCACAAACCAAAATAAAAATTTTTCTCTACATTAGTTAATTGACTCAGGTCTTTCTTTATAATGATAGGAATGCTTCTCTATTATTTAAGATTTCCATTTTACTTATGCTTTTTAAATCTATATTTAGCCAATTTATGTATTAGAAAAATTTTAATTAAAAATAATTAAAGTCACTATAACTTAAACTTTATAGACTGAAGCATGATGTAGAAATAAAAAAATAAGCTTTATAAGGTTTTTTTTAATATGCAAGTCATTTTTCTTCCCCTTTGTTTATCTAGCTGGTCTATCATTGTTCTCTTCCAGAAGGCTTAGCCAGCACATGTTCTTCTCAGGAAACTTTGTTATTGTCTCATCAGATGCATCTTTGAACCTTGTTCTCCAGCCGCTGTTGCATTGCCCCAGAGCAGTCTTTTGTATGACATTTCTACTTTAGCTAACAATAAAACCATGACTTCAGAGCAAGTTAAGAAGAGACTCTCTCTTCTACTGACACACACTTCTGTTTTCAGCTTGCTTTGTTCTTTCAGCCTGTTGCGTAGACCCATAACAATGATTTACGTGTCACTTTAGACTGTATTCTGGCATATGATAATGATAAAAAGGAGCTCATGTAGGATTTTTCAGTAGTTCATGGCTTGTTGTTATTGTTGTTGTCTCTTTTTCCTTCAGTAAATGTGTAATCTGTCTAGGAAAAAAAATATCTACTCTTACACCATAAAAAAAGGAGAACCATTTCTGTTCCACTTTACTCCCTGCCTCATCACCAGAATGAAACTTTAATTTCCTTTACAAGCTTTTAAAAGAACCTTGTCTAATCTTTGGGAATGAGGCCTTGAATCTAGGCCATTCCTGAGATAATATTTTACTGGTACAGACATACTTAAACATAGATTGGGCTTTCAAATGGCTCAACATCCTGCACAGTCCATTCGACCTTGCTGATTCAGAAAAACAGTGTTGACTCCTCTAAACCTATCACAGAGGGAATGTCAGACAAGTCTCTGGCTCTCTCTTCTTCATTTGAACACTTTTGCTACTTGACTGACATCTGTATAGTCATACAGAAACACACTTCTAGTCATAAACAGCAAATGGAAAAGAAGAAAAGAAAAACCCTAATAAAAGAATGGTACATGTAGGCAGTAATAGCACTCAGACTAATATTTCTCATATCTAATAACAAAGCACACTCGTTTGTTTCTAGCATAAAGGCATTTCTCCTCCTCATAAATCACTCTATGAATCCACTATAGAATATGAAGTATTAGCTTTCATTTTTGATCCATAATTACTTACCTCATACCAGTTCCTCATTACAAATAGACTGTTTTTGTATCTGTCAGTTTATGTCTTTGGTATCCACATATTTTATTATCTATTCATTTAGCAAATATTTATTAAATGACTTTGTTTGCTAGCCACTGTTTTCTTAATTAGTGAACAGGCTTCTGTAAAGTTTTATATATTTATAAAGATGATTTTAATAAGGAAAGGCAGTCAATAAACAGTAAAAAAACAAACATGAAAACTAATAAGAGAAAAATTCTAACAAGTAGACTAGAATAAGGGAGATCAGGAATGCTTGGGGAAAATGGCTCCGAGCATGAAATAGGGTGATTTAGGGAGTTTCTAGGCATAAAAAGGAATTAGAATGATGGACCCATGAAGGGAACACCTTCAGAGAAAGGTCAGACAGCTCCTAGAGAATGCTATTTGAGGCTCAGAAAACTGTGAGAAATTTGATTTTATTCTCAGAGAACTGGGTTTTCTGTAATGTTGTCAAGTATAGTAAATAAAAATGAAGGGCAACTGTTACCTATTAATTTAGACAAACAATGGATAATTTTAGTGTATCTCCTAGGAAATGTTTTTATATTTTATACTAACTAGTATCTGAATAATTATAGTGTAATTATTTTCCATGCAATATTTATGATAATACTTAAATTCCAAAATATTATGTTTATCTGAAATTCATTTGAGTGCTCTGAAATGCCATGCCTGAGTGTAGACATCTGGTAAAGAACACTCTCTGCTGAGATAATAATAAGTATAAAGAGAAGGGACAGGAAGAAAGAAAAATTGGTAGGATTTTGATTGGTAGGATCACAGACTGATGTATAAAAAATGGAATTTGTTTACAAAATATTTTCAAACAAATCAAATAAATTAATGGAAGAATGTTGTAAAAACAGGTGGATCACAGAATGAGAAGAAATCTCACACTGATTTGAAAATACTGGTGTTGTGGTGTGTGTCAAGTTCTCACTGTATAGCTAAACTTGACCTGTAATTCACTCTGTAGCCCAGGCTGTCTTCAACCTCACAATAGCCTCTTTTTGCCGTATTCAGCATGCTACCTACTGTTACAGATATGAGTGCCTGCAACCAAATTTGTATGTGTGTGTATGTGTGTACATATATACATATGTGTATATATATTTATTTATTTTGTGTTGCAGAGCAGAGTTGACCGAAAACATTGACTACCAGACCCACTGTGTGTGAATTTAAATTTCTTGGGTGGGTGATATGTAGTACCTTGTGAATGTATTAGCTATCACGTCCTTCCCAAAAGGCTGAACTGTGCTTTCTTTTATTTTGACAGAGTTATTTTCTACTGATCTGGACCATGTGAGTTAAAGCCCCAAATTCATGGTGTCTCCATGGTTACAGGAGGACAGCCTGCCACTTTATGCTCAGAAGAGCTGAATTGTTTTCACCTGAGATTGAATAGCACCTGGCAGCGTTTGCAAGATGACAAATTCAATAGTGAGTGACACATTTTTATTCAACTATAAACAGGATGCGTTTAAATCACATTAAGGCAGAGATGAAAAGCATTAGCACAGACACTTATTATTCCAGACCATGATGACACCTTGTTCAAGAACATGAACCCAAGAGGTCACTTGTGTGATTTTGAATTCTGAGAACGCTATACTCAGAGTGAAATCTCTTCCTAGAATTTTTTTAAGGATCTAAAATATCTAATAACTGATGGGACACAATGAATCTCCTTAGCTTAATATCTACTTAAACACAGAAAGCATGCATCCTCCTTGTTTGGACTCTCTATTTTTTAAATTTATTTATGAATATTGTAAGTAACAAACCCTCTCTATGTTCATCTTAAATGCATAGTCTTTTCTTCTCAGAAACTGCCCTACCTGAATTAGAGTAATTACTCTAATTCAGAATTTTCTTTCTTATTATTTGAAAAGATTATACAAAAATGGTTTTGATTATCTCAGGATGCTTGCAAGTTTTAAACTCTTCACATTTGAGAGTGGTTGTATCTCGATGCTTAGCCTATAGATGTACACCACTTTTTATAGACTGAGCTGTGGAGCAAGCCAGTATGCAATGTGAGACTGACAATGTAAAGCATTTATCCATATGTAAAGGAAAGAAAAGATCAGAAAATGGATTCAACATAGGTAAATCATGGAAACACAAGAATGAATGTAAAATCAAAAATAACATTAAAACCGTAAGAATTGGCTCCCATATTATAGTTTTAACAATGCTCTGGTCAGAGATATAAGACATATCCAAGCTGAAAATTTAGCAGCAACTAAAGAAACTGTCATGAGCATATAATATAGTAAAACAGGAAAACACATATGTGATTTTCTATAATATTAGGATTTATTAAATAACAATAAGTTGATAAGCTACGTTGGTTTACACCTTATCAAATAACTGGTTTTCCTTTATTACTGTTCACTGGCAATGGCAATATCTCATTTTCCATTTAATTACTAATTTTAACTTTCATATAACACAGTATTACATGTCATTCAGTAATATAGGTCCTACTAGAACAAAAAGCACTGAGTGATGCTATGGATGAAGAGAATCATTGTTGGTATTTAGATATGATGGAACCCAGTTCGAGAGCTTTTGGAAGCTTTCAGAGCCAAGCCACAAAAACTGACCAAGTCATGGGGTCATCCTTAGACCTGTAAGGCAAAGTACAGGACCTGTCCAGTCCAGAAAGACTGAATAAGTAGAGGGAAGTAGATGGATGGATGCATGGACTGACAGGATAGATAGCAATTTGAATTGACCTTTCTAAGTAATGGGAACCAAGCAAAGCAGAAGTCCTGGGGATACTCATCAATATGCTACTTGTCAGACACTTGAGGTATGCACTGGGCGATCACATGACAGATGAGCAGTGGAGCTATTACCATCGGTATTAGAAGATGTCCTTTTTATGGTGTATAGATGAGAGTGTTGTACACATTGATGATAGAATGTTATCTAATCTGATTTTCTGCTATAATTTCAATATGACCATGTGCCAAGATGCTGCGAACCTATTATGATAAACTTATTGGTGGTATATCTTTTATTTGTAAAATAAGTAAGCTATGTATTGGTCTGTGCTGCATGACCAATATATTTGACCAAGTGGTGCTGTGTATATGCATAAACAAGTTGCAAAGTCATTTTGCCTTTGTATTAGAACTCAAAGTGGAGTCAGTTGCTGTTTTGTAAAGTGGAGTCACCTAGGGCAAGACACAGAACAGAAGCCGCTATTCCACACAGCATTGAGTAACTTCAAGCAGGACACAGCCTGATCTCTACAGAAACCAAATTCAAATTTCACCCATTTCAAATTTATAATAAAAGTACTCATAAACCATAACGAAATAGGATTAATTTAAAGCTGATTTAACATTTAAAATGCAAAAATATTGCACATTTGTCAAAATAAAATATCAATGAATTATTAAGAGAATATCACAGAGGAAAATTTCAACACTATAAAGAATTTCTATTAAAAAAAACTACAGCTAAATCAAATTCATGATAAGGAATCCAATTTTTCCACTAATGCGAAGAAAAGGGAAATTATGCCCACTCTTCCCCATCCTTCAAACTTGTAAAAGAAACCCTCCATAACTTAGTGAGATACAGAAGGATGATCTGAAGTTTAAGAAGGAAGGAATATGAGTTTTTTTGTAAAGAAGAGGATTACCTTTTTAGAAACTCCAAGTCAACAATAATAAAACCTTTCTTAAAATAACAAGCAATTCTAATACGGTGTTAAGATAAGGGGTTAAGGTAATAAAGTTAATTGCTTTTCTATATATGAGCAATGAGCAAGTGGAGTTTGAAACTCAAAACAATACTAGACATCAGGAAGGATGGATGGAGGCACTTTTATAGTCTAAATTATACTAGTTCATGTTGAAGAAAAGATTCTGCACATATGAACTGTAAATAACTCAGCAGGTATACACACTGCTCAGGGTTTGTTTAGACTTAACCTTTATCCTAAATGATACCCTGAGAAGAAAGTAAGGCTCTCTGATCTTGGAGTACACAAATCTCCAGAGAAAGAGGGAGGGAAAATGGGAGGAGAAGAGGGAGAGGAGAAGGAAAATGAGGAGGGAAAGTATAAATAGAAAAAAACAAACAAACAAAAAACACTAACACCGTGAAATTCAGACAAATTGGGTCATCTTACCAACAGGATGGGACTAAACCTTGGAATTATTTTCTAATATTTTTGCAATAAACCTAAGTTATTTTACATATTCTTTTTTATTATTTTTTTTTCACAAATTACATTTTGGTCAAGTGTTTGTTTGTTTTTTTTTCATTTATCCTAGAGAAAACAACTCTAGGTTCATTGCAAAGAAACCATTCTATACAGTTTCTATTTGGTGAGTCAATGAGTTTATTGAAGTTACAAGAAAATATATGAGGGATTTATTATGAAAGTGTATTTACATTACCAAATATTTACATTACCAAAACAACTCATTCTATCATGTGCAATTGTCTCTTGCAAACTACATTAGTTAGTCCCATCCTCATTTAATTTTCCACTTGGTAAACACTTTAGAATCTTGCATGGTTAGCTGTGGTTGGGATGCAGGACATGGGTAGAAGTTTTGGGAAGGATTCCTCTTATTTCTTCTACTAAAATATATCAATGTTATCATTCATGGAATCCCATCTATCAAGGTATTGTTTTTTTCTCATTTGTTAATGACTACTGCCCAAGGTTACTTCTCTGGAATGAAGACGGCATGATCATTATTACTAAAAGAAAAAGATTTTCCCCTAACATCTTGACTTAGATCTTGTACAACTTTTGTTGGGGTCTTTTATTCAAAATTACATATTTGGGGGTGTTCTGTAGGCAGTTACATATTAGCAATCTAGAAAGTTATTGGTGATGAACTGATATTAATGTGTAATTTGTAATTTGCCCTTGTTAATTAGTAACTTGCAATGCCAGAAATTCAAACTAAAGATTTCGATTGCTAGAAAAAGTGAAGAGATCTGGGTCTTATATGTGGCTCTGTGTGGAGGCATAACACTCTGAACTGTCTAATACATTATAATATCATTAGTGCTCTAATAAAGACCAAGAAGAAATGGACCTGTTAATCATGTGGACAGGAAAATGCCCTTCAAGAGAAGTATGAGTTATCTGAATTATTTCCACAGAAATCACAAGAGACAGGAAGCTGATGGAGTCCAAAGGGAGATCTTAGAGATAGAGTGTTAATAAAGATAGTACCTTGGAAAAATCATAGCAATTTCTGCTGTCTATTACCACAAATGCCAACTATCAGAAAAAGGAATTCAGTCTTTAAGCTGACTTTTATTCAGAGAGTTGACAGCCTGGAAAGATAAAGGATTGACACCTCAAAATCTGCCTCTCATCTCTCACTCCCAGACAGCATGCTTCATAGAGAGTGGGAAGAATCATGAAATTTGAAATTTACAGGCAAATTGATGGCAACCCAGGCACCAAATGGCAAATACTGTATTTTTCCTGTATGTGGATATTAGTTTTTATGTTTTCAAAATGTGTGTTACAATCCAAATAAACACAGAGTTTAGGATACCAAGATGGAGGAGCGGATCTCTCAAGAAAGGGAAATATAATATAGCATTATGAAGAGCCATGGGGAAAGTACAATGTTGACAAGAGGGAGCCAAAGAGGGCACCAATCCCTGATTCCACATTGGTGGAAAACGTATCCCAAGTTTGATATTCACAGTATTTTTTTAAATAAATTCTTTATCAAGTTGAAGAAGTACTCTCTTGCCTATGAGCATTTTTCTTAATTAATTGATATTTGATTTTGTTAGATGTGTTTTCTTCATCTATTGATGTGATTGTATAATTTTTCTTCTATAACATATACATGTGATTAATTGATTTTGTAAATGCTCAGTCATTTCTAATTAATTAATATTTAAATTAATCATATGTCTTTATGGTTTATAATTATTTTCATTTAACATTTTAAATATGTTAAAACAGTTTGCTCTCTGTGGGCATCAGGCTATTGCTTTCTTGAACTTACTCAGCTTTGTGTGTAACAGTGGCTTCCAGTCCGTGCTTTGCCAGGAGTGACTCCATTTTACAAAACAATGTGACCATGTAGATGAGAAACAATGTAGAATATGAAAATAAGAATTGATAAGCTAGATTTAATTAAAATTTAAAGTGTTTGGTTTACAAAATTGTTGTGGGATATTACTTTAACTATGTAAAGATATGTTGCATGTGTTTATGTTGTAGAATATGTAGAATATTGTTTAACTATGTAAAGATGTCTTGATTTGCCTGCCTAAGGCACCTGATTGGTCTAATAAAAAGCTGAATGACTAAGAGCTCACAGTAAAGGGATAGGTGGGGCTGGCAGGCAGAGAGAACAAGTTGGAGGAGGAATCTAAGCTCAGGAGAAGAAGAGAGCTAGGGAGAAAGAGGAGACACCAGGGGCCAGGCAGTCAGGCGGCTGCCCATAAGCCAGACATGGAGGAAGCAGGAAAGTAGGACATATATAATAAAAGAAAGGTAAAAATCCCTGAGGCAAAATATAGATGAAGAGAAACAGGTTAAAAGAAATTATAAATGCTAGTGGGACAAATATTCATAATTGATAATGAGTTTCTGTGTCATGATTTAGGAGCTGATTCGTGGCTCAAAAGAAAGCTCACTACATAAAATATAATTGGCAAAAGAATGAAAACACAAGTTAGAATGGGAAGATTTATTTCCAAATTACAGAACAGATAAAATGTCAACAGGAAAGGTAAATACATTTTATTACAGAAATTAAAGCTACAATGTCAACAAGATCCCACTACATGGCTATTAGAATGTTTAAAATGTTTGACCATGAAGAAATCATGCAATGGTGAAGGAAGGCAGAAACAGGAACATTTACTGCATGGTTTGCTGCTATTTTAACATACTTACTTGAAATGTGCATATAAAAGATTTATCAGCAATTTTTGCAGCAAATTGTGCTACCTGTGTTAGGATTCCTGACATTCTATTAGTGAGCAGTTTCCACCAACCTACAGGGTCAAGTTGTTCTCTTCTACTTTCATGTCTTCTTCTACTTTTCCATCTTTCTATCCTGCCTTAATATAACTCCCTTGGTTTATATACATACCATTGAACAAACGCTGACCTCAATGTCCTGAGATTCAAATCTTCTCCAAACTTCAATTTTCTCAAGAATAAATAAGGAATCTTCATAGGGTGGTATTGGGTAGCAATAATCTAGGTAAGGCTCCCTGCATGGGTCTGGCCTATTGGAATCCTTGGCATTGGTGTCTTCATTATACACTTTCTGGGGTTATTCTGTACTTTCAGTTTTAAGAGACACCTTCTTCTCATCCACACATATCCTGTCTCAGTCCAATAACATTTCTACTTTGTATGAAAATATACAATGGAAACTTCATAAATTCAAATATCCAAATTCTATCACCACAATATTGGCATTCTATATATCACACAGACATATTACTGAATGACTTTTAAAATATGCCTTAAATTTATTTATTCTTAGGGTAACACTTTTTAAAAATTTTCTTACTCTATTACATTATGTATATGGGAATATTTACCACATATATATCTGTGTACAGTGTTGGATTTCCTGGAACTGAAATGGAGTTAAACAGTTGTAAGCCAACATATGAGCAGTCACAATTGAATCCAGGTCCTTTGGAAGAGCACTAAGTACCCTTAACTACTAGTCATCTCTCCAGCTCCAAAGACTTAATAACATTGATGAAATTGTGGATTTGGAGGTTTCTTATAGATGACATAATTTAAAATAAACAAAGACATACTCTTCTATTTCTAATCCAAATTTTTAGAGAAAACATTCTACACAATTGTGGCAATTGGTACTGTGGGGTCATTTTGTGTATTCTAATCTATGTAACAAATATTGCTCAGAAGTAAGCTAATATTTCTGTGGTTTTGCTCCACTGTTGGTGATCTGGAATAAGAAGATTAAGAAAAAAGGAATCATTTTCAATTATGGCTATCTGTCCCACTGGAAGATTTCAAACAATGACTAACTCAGGATAGTAACCCTGAATACTACTTTGCATTATAGGGATTAATTTTCCTTAAAGGAATTCATAATTCCAGTTGTGTGGCATGATAAGAGACGATGAGCTCAGGAAGACAGGATGTTGTAGCATGAATCTTAAAAGTTCTTATTAATAAAACCAAATCTGAGCCATGTATTGGAGTGAACACTGGAAGATCAGAGAGACAGAACGAGCCACAACTATCTCACCTCGCCCGATCCTCAGCTGGTCTTGTTTCCTCAGATTGGAGGCCTCTGAGTCTTCATCTAAAATGGGTCTCAGCTGAACTGCTGCTAGAAGCCTGAATGCTTCTCCAGGGCAAATGCCTCTCCAGGGCAAATGCCTCTAGTTTCTGGTCTTCACGCCTTATATACCTTTCTCCTTTCTACCACCACTCCCTGGGATTAAAGGCGTGCGTCACCACGCCTGGCCATTTCCAATGTGGCCTTGAACTCACAGATCCAGAGGGATTTCCGTCTCTGGAATGCTAGGATTAAGGGTGTATGCTACCACTGCCTATCCTCATGTTTAATATTGTGGCTGTCCTGTTCTCTGACCCCAGATAAGTTTATTAAGGTACACAATATTTTGGGGAACACAATACCACCACAGGATGTCATTCAATACTACTAGGATCATCAAAAGAGAAACCAAATGGAATACTTCTCACTGACTAAACTGGGGAGCCAGGGAGACAGGATGTGATAAAGAATCACAAGACATTGAAGTTCTTTGATATGTTTACATCTACAGATTTATAAAGAAAATACAAAAGTTCATTATCAACTCTGGTTCCTATTTGGACACTATCTCAATGTTCTGAAAATTGATAAACACAGACACACACACACACACACACACACACACACACA
>CABHPQ010148779.1:0-23006 GCA_902168405.1 Peromyscus aztecus | reverse complement strand
TGGAGCAAAGGATAAAACGACAAAAGAAGTACAAGCTTTTTTATAAAACAGGAAAACTGTGATGCTTAAAATTACTTTATTTTTCAACACCATTAAAATCCTGGAATACATCGTCTGAGGAGACTGACAGGCTCCTTCCTGCCTTCTCCCTGCGCTGACAATTAAGACTCAAGCACACAGATCTCATATGACATGAGGGAAAGAAAACCCTTCTTGTAGTATCAAACTTTGCTCCATACAGACCATATCAGCAGAGTAACAGAAAAGTAGCTGCAAGGGATCCCAAGCAAGCCTCCTCCTTTATACCCTGGAAGGGCATGCCAAGCACCAATGACTGTTGGCCATGCTCTTCTGGGAGACATGAAGCTCCTCTGAGTTCCTCATGTACAGGAGTTCCTTGCTCTTCTGCAAGCTTTCAGAACTCTAAACTCAAAGATTAAAGTCTATCCCCACAACTCACCCTTAGGCTGGAACAATAGGGTACCTGCCACAGGTTGTACCCTACTAGAAGCTTCTCCTAGTGTCAGAGTTTGAACCTGACCACTCACTTCACTTGTGTATGGGACAGATCAGTACCTTGATGAGCACAAAGACTTGATTCTACAGTTACTTACATGAACAGAATCCCTCAAAAGCATATGTATATTCCAGTCCTAGTGCACATGCACATAAACACTCCAGTGCACACAAACATAACCCACTGAGAGCCTTTGTTCACCAACCTATAGGTAACTCTGTATTCTCTCTCTTATTCTGGCTCCAAATCCAAGGGACTCAGAACTTGTCACTCTAAGATCCAAACTTACTGTGTGCCTAAGCCCAATATAAAGGAGTGGGAACCCAAAGAGTGTCTTCAAAGGTTGATACTGTGTCTATACTCAGCATTACATAAGAAATAGAGATCAAAAGCATGGCAAGCCCACAGGAGGCACTGGCAGTCCACAGAAAAGTGATCAGTTCTTAGGCCCACAACAGACTCCTATTCACTAAGGCCTTGGGGACAAGAACAGATGACAGACTGTACAGATTGTAAGGGGGAGCCAAGCATGGCATATAATGCCCTTTCTCTTTATATCTCTTTATATCCCCTCCCAAATTTCTCCACAAGAGTAATCATCATATTTTCTCTCCTTAGAAGAGAGGGGTTTTTTTTCCTTCTTGGTGAAATCTGGGCAGTGTGTGCATGCTCTGAGGCAGACTATCACTTCAGTTCAGCCTTGTTTAATATCATTTGACTCCATAGTCTTTCACCACAATGAATAGATATTCCCTGTGTAGCTGGTGTGTCTACAACTGAGGGAAAGCCAACATAAAATCTACCAGGATCTTGCACACATTGCTCTGGAGTTGGAACCAAAATTCCTCTTTTGTCTGGTTTCTTTCTCACCTAATGAACTCTGTGGCTTTGCAAACAGAGTGTCCAAGGCCTGTTAGTGGGAAAAGAGGCGCCCATGAAGAGCTAAACCTACGTGTGGTCAGGAAAAAGGCTGCCTTTGTCAAGAATGGGGCCACTCATCTGGGAGGTGCTTAGGATGACATACAACAGGTCTCTCACAATCTTTTCCCAGACTTTGCAGCAAATCTGTACAGCATCATCCCCTACACTTGTGGATGTAAAGACATGGCCTTACTGATGTGCACTAACCAGTTTTCAGAGTTAACAGGTTAGAAAGCCAGAATTCACACTCAGGTCTTCCAACTCCAGGCCCAGGGCCCTTCAGTCATCAACTGTGATGTCTCCTTCAGTGTTCTCTGCTTTTTCTCCTTCTTTGCAGCAAGCTTGAGTTCTCTGAGAAGAGTAAATCTTGACACATTCTTCCAGGTGGGTGGCTCCAACAAGGGATCAGTCCAGACATACAGCAGGAGGCTAATAAGTATGTGTTGATTGATGTAGGCCTTGCCTCAGATTTGGAATATGTAAAAGTGGGCAGGCAATTTATTGATAAGGTACCCAATATGACCCACAGTTATCATGTAGACATCCAGAAGGCTATATGTGGGATCACAGATGAACTGTCTCGGGGTGGAATGAGGGATTTTATCAGGAGGACATAAACTCCTAGGAGACACTAGAGAGTCAAACATGGATTATCTGGTATCACATATTCTTTGGGGGGCTTCCTTTAAGAACAGTGGGGCTGAATTCCTCAATGAAATCAGGGCTATGAAGTCTGACCTTTCCATCTCCTTGCTCTGTCAACATCGCCAGTACAGGAACCTGAATTTGGTGTTGGCTGCCAAGTGTGTGTTAGTGTCTCCTAGGCTCGAAAACAAGAGCTAAGAGACCTTTTTGTTCTTCAGGATAAACTATTCCAACAAAGTAAAGACATTCTTCACATCTTCCAAAATTCAGGTTTAACCAAAAAAAAAAAAAAAAAAAAATCCACATAAGCTAATGCCTTTAGGAACAGCACAGCTCTCTCTGCAGTCATAACATGTATGAAAAGAGACACCTAGTGGGAACATTTGTAAGTACAAAATTTATTATTGGGACTAAGAGAAGCTCCCTCTGGCTTCTGTGGGTTCACATGCATCTGAGTTCAAGACAGCCCCTTCCAAACTACGAGAACCATAAACCAAAAAATATAAATTTTGCAAAAGTGTTCTTTTGCCTTTTGAGTTCGACTACCTTACTGAATCAAGTCTCATGGAGTAAGACAGACATTGTAATGCAGGCAGCCTGGAGCAGATTATAACTGGACAGACACTACCTTCCCCTCCCTTTCCTGTGTGCGTGTGTGCTGGTTTTTGTTTGCACCTCTTCACAGAATCTGTGTGTGAGATTTTCCATTTGCTGACAGGTTGATATAGTCTGGTTTAAAATTAGGTAAAGCCAAAGCTGGTTTTATTTTCCACCTGGCTTCCTGTGGTCCCTGCGATTTCCTGTGGTCCACCCACCCATCACCTCTGCTCCATCACTCACTTGCCCCTGCCGCTACTTTCTCGCTGTGACCACCCCCAGTCTAACTTACAACTCACTCTTTCTCCTTGCCTTCCTTAATTTTATCTAACCTCAAAAGTAAAAAAAAAAATCTATCATCACAAAGTATTTTTAAAAATCTATTTTTCCTCTATGACCATAGCGCTAAAGTATGGTTGTGTCAAACGTTTACATTACTAATTGGTTGTAATGAAATAGTTATGCTTAATTGCAATTGTGTGATCTTGTGGGTTCAAACTCAGAGGATTTTTTTTTATTTTACTTACTTTATGTATTTGAGAGCCTCTGTATGTTGTTTAGGCTGGTCTGGAACTCATAGCCTCAAGGAATTCTCCTGAGTTAGCTTTCCCAGTATTGGAGACCTTAGGCAAAGGCCATTGCACCCAGTTTAGCTCATGGAACTTCCTTTAGGCTCATAAGAGTTATTTTTCTTCCTTTTTTTTTTTTTTTTTTATTTCTTTGCTTCTCGCTTCCTTGTTTCCGTCTTTCCTTTTCATATGCGCACAATTCTCAGGTTCAAACCTACCACTAAGCAACACCCCACATTACCACTCCTAAGATTTCACATCTGAAAGAGACCATACCCTCTAATGAAAGCTGAACTTCATTTCAAGTCCACATATTCTAAGCGTGCCCTGCAGACAGATCCAAGCTTGGGTATGGATCTGGGGGGTTGAAACACCCTACAGAGAAGAAGCCCAAGGACCCTAGGCTCCAGATACACAACTACAAACGTAGTCTCGGTAGTCAACCTCCCAGCTCCAGCCACCCAGCCAAATTTAACCACAGAGAGATCTGAGGTTCACTGTCAAGCAGGCCTTCTCCGGATTCCTGACATGGACCACTTTCAGGAAGGCAGTTCCTCTTTCCTCTATGTCACAGATGATGGACAAGCATTAAGACCTTTTCCTTTGATGTTAGGAATAAGCCTAGATGTTTATTACTGCCATCCAACAGCATAGTTTCAGAGACACTGGTAAAAAGAATTAGTAAAAGCTATGATGGTTAAAAAAGAAGAAATTAAGACTTCAAATTTTTTCAGAGCGTAGAATTTAGCATGTAGAATCTATACATGAAGTATTAAAATTAACATGTGAATATAGAAAGTTACCAAATACATGGCCATTACATTAAATTGAGTAACAGTTCCTCACGTAAGGAATAATATGAAAATAAATACCTAAGAAAACACATATCTGAGAAATATATGTTAGATTTCTATAAAGAAATCTATTGTTTTATTTAACATCATTGGGAACAGCTAAAGAAAACATAACTAAATAAAGGGGACACCACACCTGTCAACTTAAAAATACTACCTACTGTAAACATATCATATTATTCTAATGTCACCAGGATATCTATCTTGTCTTCTAGAACATTTTTTGTTTACCCTTCCAAATTATATCTAAGATCGATAAGCACTTGATCTTTTAATTTGGTTTCAAATAAGAGTCTAATTTCATGTTTTAAGTTAGTAACAATCATCCCAATATCATTTATAGACTGATACGTTGCAACCTACCAAACTTAAGCCAGGGCTACACAGTGAGATCCTGACCTCCACCTCCTCGATCCCTCCAAAAAAAATAAAGTCTGTTAAGCCGTCATGACTCAGAATTGGAGAAAGATATAAAGAACTCAATAATGATAGCATAACTCTCCAAAATGAATGGCTTAAGGGGACAACAAGGACCAGAGATGCATATCGCAGTTAGTTAATTCAGACCCTTAAGACGGACAGGATTCCACAGTCAAAAAACAGAATACATACTCCTGCCCAGCACTGATGTGCATTTTTTAAACGCATTGACCTCAGAATATTTTCTCTGATTGAAATCCATTAATCATATAAATTAATAATGAAAGTTTAGTTTTATATATTTTAATTTTTATGGCATGTGGAGTAGATACATGTGTGTACATATATGTATGCCAGTACACACACCTGTGCATGTGCTTGTGGGGTCAGAGGTCAACTTCAGGAGTCATCCTCTGTACTCTCCACCTCACTTTTTGAGACAGGGTATCTCATTGAACCTGAGGCTCTAGTTCTGGCTAGATTGGTTGAAGAGACCTCAAGGTTGTCCCGTCTCTACCAACATCTCCATCCCCAGTGTTGGATTTACAGGTGCATGTCAGCATGCCTGGCATGTATGTGAGTTCTGGGGATAAAACTTGGGTCCTCACATTTGCATGAGGCACTTCACAAACGGAACCAACTCCTTGAGTCTAGCTCAAGTGTCTATGTCCCCGGAAACAATCTCACACATCTGTAAACATTTGGATTAAAAAGCAACTGAAATGGGAAATATTTAGAATTTATCTTCATTGAAATAAATGCAAAATTTAGGGACCTGATGAATACACTTTAATAGAAAATTTATGCTTCAAAGGCATCTTTTGAAAACCTAGAAAGAATAAGACAAATATGATTCAGTATGTGAAATTAGAGCAATAACAGAACAGCAAACCCAAGGCAAAAAAATGACTATACTAAAGGCAGAAATCAATGAAGAAAGCTATGGAGAACATTAATAACAATCAAAGCTGTTGTTCTGAGAAAATGTAATGAAATAGAACTCTAGCAAGACTAATGAGGGGGAAAATCAAATATAAACAAAAACTTTCCAGTTGCAACTCATAACCTGCCAATTATTCAACTTAAAATCATTAACTTCAAGAACTGCATTGGACATAGGTTAAAAGTAAAGCTAAACCGAATAATAGATGTTTAACCTACTGTAGACACATTGCCTACCAGTCTACCATCTGAGAATGTATCCTGAAACATATGTGTGTGTGCGTGCAGATGTCTGTGTGTGCATGTGCATGTGCATGTATGTGCATGGGCGTGTGCGTGTGCGTGTGCGTGTGCGTGTGCGTGTGTGTGTGTGTGTGTGTGTGTGTGTGTTTCAACTCTTCTTTTTTTCATGTATTGGTCAGTATAAGTCAAAATTCTAATTGAAAATTTAAAAATATATATATTCAGGAAATCAAGGGAAATAATTGACCCTATAATCTTTCCAGGTATAATTGTCTAGCATTTAAAAACTATTATAGCATGTAAAGACAATTCTATGAGCTTAAAACTCAGACTCAAGCAAATAGGAAAATCAATCAGCTTCTTCCACTTCCAGCCCAAGCCTCTATCTCTTAATGCTCATCAGAAGCACCTTGGTTTGGGGCACTCAGTTTTCATTCAGACCAGCTCCTTTTACTCTTTCCATCTCTGTGAGCTGTCAATCACAAGCCCACCTCCTAGCTGCAAGAGCAAGCAAAGGGCTTAGGGTGGAACTCATTCCTCATCCATTCATTCATCAAATACGATGAAGCATGTACAGGGCACACCGTGAGAGGCTTAAGGATGCAATACTGGGCACAGCAGGCAAAGCCTCTGACCTTCACAGTTCGTGGAAGTAAACAAAAATTTCCTTCTCCATGATCTCTGTTTTGAATCTGCTCCTATTAAAGTTGGTAAGTTTAAAGTGTGAAATTAGGGGCTGGTACTAGTTGCTCTTGCTGAGAGCGTGGGTTCACAATGCCTGCAACTCTGCATCCAGATAATCTGCCACCCTTTTCTAACTCCCACCCCCAGCTCCCGCAGGCATGTGGTGCACATAGACTCATGCAAGCTCACATCCATACACATAACTAATAAAAATAAATGACCATTTAATGCGAAATGATTATTAAAATATTCAAATAGCTCAACGGCTTAGAAGAGCATGAGAAAGGATACGTGTGAAGGATTTGAGAAAGAAAGTTACTGCATGGAAATGCAAAAATTTTACAGTAAATGTCACCAAAGGATAAATGACTCTACCTGGTTCTCTCCTCCCTAAGTTTTCTGTGTGTTAGGAAAGGCAGAGTGAGTAACCAACAGCCAACAGTCTGGGCAGAGGTGATGCGTGTCGCTTACAGCTTCAAGAAGGCTGGCATGCTCAGTAAGGTCTTCCCCCATGGCAGCAAGCAAACCCTTGAGGTCACTTACTGACAAGATGATGCCACAAGAAGGCAGAGTCTGCATCAGCCCCTGTCCTTGATGGACTCCAAAGCTGGGATCCATCCCCTCCTCAGCAACAAGCATGGATTTCTTATCCATTCGGTGTGGATAAAAAACAAAGGTTTGCTGAGTTGAGCTTCTGCAACCTAGGGGTTAATTTCAATAACACCTCAAGAGCTCCTTGTGGCTTATTAATTATTAACCAAAGCCCTTAGATTTCCTTAAGATCTGTTTACACCCAAGATAGTTAGTTCCCTTTTTGTGATTTTATTGGAAACGATGCTCACATTTCCACAGAGGGTGACGAGCTTAATATCAATGGGAATGTAAGACAAGAAGAAACTTTTTGGACTTGGAGACCTTTACCCTTCCTCACCCAGTTTCTCACTGTCTACAAGTAGGACAGAACTTTTTCACAGAAAAAAAAAATGTGCTATTGATTTGTAGAAATAACTTTAAAAGACTTGAGATTTCCAACTAACACCTCATCATTCTTGGAATTGGATTCTGCCCCTTAGAAAGTTTTTTCATATTTTTTAACTAAAATATAGGAAGGAAAAAAATTTTGTTCACTAGAAAAAAAAATAACCACTCCAATGTTAATCTGCCCTCTAGATAACCAAACAGCTTGCAGATTCTGTTTTTGAGAAATAGTCTCTATGTCTACAGCTTGCCAATTCTTGCCTTATAACCCAGCTGTCCTCATTTCTGTTCATAATGTCAAATTTTGTGCAAAAAAAAAGGCACCTTCAAGAAAAAACATATGTGGTCATCTATCCCTTTACCACCAGCACACAAGATTTTAACAAAAAAAAAGTTTATTTTAAAATAGATCAGAAGCCTTGGAATGAGACTTGGCCCCACACGTTCTGTCCTGGAAAAAGTCCATTGGCGCCCTGAATCACTTGGTAACATAAATCAAATTAAGTAGGTCTTAGAACATAGCACTGATAGACACAACAAGAAAGACAGAATAAGGAAAACATAACCCTGCGTTCATAATTGCATTCTCACAAAACTCACAATACTCACTGCCCAGCAGGAATATGTCAAAATAATTAGACAGGCATTTCATGCTTAAGAATCCTGGGAAGGACTCAAAATAATCATGGGCTGAGAAACTTAGACACATGTGAGTAAGAACTGAGTATGAACTGCTGGCTACTACACATGCATAGACTAGGAACCAAGCTTCCTTCACCGCTGCTCAATGACTGTTGTAGGGATGAAAACTGCCAAAATACTTTTGCAATGGCTGAAGGACATTCCATAAGCTTAGTAGCTGCCTCAAGTCCTTCTCTGGGAAACAGTTGGTTTAAAAAAAAAAAAAAAAAAAGATCATTTGCTGGGTGGCAGTGGCACATGCCTTTAATCCCAGCACTCAGGAAGCAGAGATAGGCAGATCTCTGTGCTGAGTTTGAGGCCAGCCTGGTCTACAGAGCGAGATCCAGGACAGACACCAAAACACCACAGAGAAACCCTGTCTCGAAAAACAAAAACAAAAGAAATCATTCACACCTCTTTTTCATAGACTGAGATCCAGAGATATTTTTTGTATACAGAACATCCTGGGACGGGGGGAGGGGGAGGGGGAGGGGAGGGGGAAGGGGAGAGGGGGGCAATGAAAGGAAGATGAAAGATGGAAGCTGCAACAACAAGAGCTGGAGACACGTGATAGGCTCATGTGGGCTTAAGTGGGAAGCAGAGAAGAGACTGCATGTTGCCTTCATGTTGACTTCAGAACATAATACCTGAGGAAAGAACCGTTAGGAATGTGGGGAAAAAAAATCATCACAAGGTTTGCTCTACTCTTAAAGTCCAGAAACCTGAAGGATTGGTCTCAAATGCACAACAGCCTGTAGGAGACACTCATCCCCCTGCTGACACAGAAGCCGGCGTCACTAGCGCTCTGAGCACTCTGTCATGTACCAGGCAGTGCTCTAAATACTGTGCTCATACCGATTCATTAATGCCCACTCCAGCCTTAAGAGTCATTACCCTCTCCCATTAAAAAGGAAAGAAGTGGTCTGACCTCCAAGCATGTGCCTCGGCCTGTTCCCCTCCCCCACAACAATAAATAATAATAACTAAAAAGAAGAAAATCGGTCCTGTAAAGGTTAAGTGCCAAGGCCAAGATTGCACACCTAATAATACGTCTGAGACAAGTTTCAATCCCAGCCATCAGGGTCTGGAGCCTGCTCTCTTCACCCTTGTAATAGCTCTGATTGTTCTTCAAGATAAGCATTTTGACAATACTTTTAAAAATTAAATTATCCAGTTTGGTCATTGATGGGAGAACCACTTGTTGCTTTACACCAGCACAAGGTTTTCTATACCAAGAAATTTTAGAACCCATCTAATCCAGTTTTCCCGATCAATGAAAGCTTCCCTTGTAACATGCCTTTCTCTGATAACGAGTCACACTCTTACTAGATGGTTTTTTGTGACGGAGAGGTCTCTCGCCTAAAGATTTTACTAGAAAAAGTACTTGACTTTTTCTTTTTGTTTTTTTGTTTGTTTGTTTGTTTGTTTGTTTGTTTGAGACAGAGTTTCTCTGTGGTGTTGTGGTGCCTGTTCTGGATCTCGCTTTGTAGACAAGGCTGGCCTCAAATTCACAGAGATCTGCCTGGCTCTGCCTCCCAAGTGCTGGGATTAAAGGCATGTGCCACCACCACCCGGCAATACTTGACTTTTGAAGATGATTAAATTGCTCATTTTCATCAATACCTTAGGAAACTAATTTTGTAATCCATCAGGGAAAGTATAAATATGAAAGGTATCATTTAAATTACTCCATATAGCATCCAATTTTATAATAAAGCATTCTTTACCAAAGAAAGCAAAATCTAAATCATATTAACTATCTCATCAAAATTAATGCCTGTGGGACTAAAGGGGTGGCTCAATAGTTAAGAATACTTCGTGTTCTTGTAGAAGACCTAGGTTTGGTTCCTGGTACTCACATTAGGCAACATACTACTTGTAACTTCATTTCCTAGAAATCTGACACCCTCTTCTGGTCTCCAGAGTCACCTGCATGTGCATGACACCCATACAAACATTCATACACTCATATACATATAAAGTAAATAGTTTTAAAATGCCTCTCATACACGTCAAAAAAAAAACCAAGAGTATATATTTGATGACATCTGAACACCCGAGCTACACACCAAAATTAATTTCCACATCATTGAGTTAGACACCTAGCACCAAGGGCTTTAGCTACTATAGAATAAAAAGGGAATGATGCTTTCCACTAAAAAAAAAAAAAAAAAAAAAAAAAAAAGAGCATGTGTAACAATGCTGCAAAGATAATAGCCAAATAACTGGAAATGGTAGAAACTGCACACTGAAGAGATTCATGAATACTATCATTTCCTGGCTTAGAGAAAAGAGCATTACATTAATAGACTAATACATTCTGAACAATTACCACAACTTCAGCTTTATCCATAGTCACAAAAGGACTACATCCCTTGCACTCTGCTGCAAGTTAGAATTATGGTTCATCTTTTAAAAAAATAACTAAACTAATAAGGAGCTGTATGACACAGTTGGGGGCTAATATATACAACCTTTCTTAAGTCATTTTATAAATCAAAAATCAAAGGAAGAGCAAAAACATTTATACCTATAATTACAGAATCTTGGATAGGTCATGAGAGTTGAATTTCAAATATAGGAATATCTTAAGACTGTTATGCTTTTGTATTATAACTCATTTCATCTTAATTATTAATAAACTTATAATAATAAATACCTGGGCATCTAAACCCACAGTTGTTTACAAAATAGAATCTTCCCATGATATGATCCTGCGGCGCTTAGCTTGTTACAGTAAGCTTTGCTCAGACTGAGGGAAAAGGAAAAAGAAATCAACCCATAAATAAATAAACAATTCTTTCCTTGTAAAATAATCACCACGCAGAATCCATTTTCAGGAGAAATTAAAGGTAAATGACATTGGTAATCTGCCAACACTGTTATAGTTCCTTTTCATAATATTAGCCTGGGGACAACCATACTTAGTTTATTCTGATTTGGCTCATAAATTAGAATAACAGATTGGAGAGTGGGATTTTCAGGTTAAAAATGTCACTCAAAAAAAAATAGATTCAGAGAGCTGTCAATTACATACCAAAATGTTATGCAGTGTCTCAGTCCAGGTCTGCTGATGATGATCTATACAAGAAAAAAACAATAAAGGATGTCATTAGAGTCTCAACTACCTATGAGGAAATCAGAATCCTGCATGTCAACCTGAGAACAGGCAACAGAAGAGTTAAGTTGGTTAATGAGGAATGGCCAGGTGCCTTTCCCAGAAAACTAGCTGCATAGTTTTATCTCCTTTGAAGGAAGACACAAGTGTTGTGGATCCCTGAATCTGAATGCTCAGTGCTATACTGAAAAGCATGTTCTAACTCTTGGCACACATACCCAGGCTTGTTTTCACTTGCTTTGAAAATGTGCACATGGGTATGGAGAGATGACTCAGCAGTTAAGAGTACTAGCTATTCTTGAAGAGGACCCAGGTTCAGTTCCCAGCACACGCACACACACACACACACACACACACACACACACACACACACACACGGTAGTTCACAACTGTCTGTAGCTCTAATTCCAGAGAATCCAGTGCCTTTTCCTGGTCTCCAAGGTCAGCAGGTACTCCAAGGTACACCAGGCACACACACACACACACACACACACACACACACACACACACACACGGTGTGCTTACATGCCTGAAGACAAAACACTCATGCACATTTAAAAAAGAAAAGAAAAAAATGTGCTCATGAATTTAGAATTTCTATCCCTTTCTTGGAATTTTGCCAGTAGGAATGTGTTTCAAATTAGTAATAATAATTCACTCACTGTCTAAACTACATATTTGTTCAAAATATATATTCTTCTTTTTAAAAACCTATGCAATTCAAGTTTCCCTAACTGTCTTAACAATGTCCTTTCTGGTCTAAAGAATTCATTGCTTTTCATTTTAAATCTGGGTTTCAATCAAGGATCACTACTTAATGTATGGTATATCTTTAATATCACTTGGGGGTGGGGAGGGCCATCTCTAGAAGCCTGTGGATACCACAGTCAAGGATGCTCCAGTGTCTTACACAGAATGAAGGATATAACACCCTCCGGTGTGCTTTAGACCTCTGGGTACTATAGATAATGCAATATGAATGCTTCATGGTAAGATATTACACTGTGTAGCTTAAGAAATAAGAACAGAAAAAGAAAGTTCCTCATCCTGTGCAGTTGCAATTCTTTTTCTCCTAAACAGTCGGCAACTGGTTGAATCCTTGGGTGTAGAGAGCATGGCTACTGTAGAATCGACTGTATTAGCAAGCGTCTGCGGTGTCTCTGGCCTTGGTTGTTGCATCCCTCCTGCTGGGTTCGTCTAATCGTATCTTCACAATCAGACTCGGGCTGAACATTTTTGACTCATTGGTTATGGTGTTTACATTCTTTATAAACATCTTAAAACTACACAAAAGACTGTACAAATATTTTATTTCTGTCACAGTTACACTAAATGGGTTGCCTCCTATAAAATAAACTTAGTATCAGTTTTTAATGAATAAAATTCTTTTGACATGGATGAATGTGCTTAATTTGTACTGCCATTCCACCGAATTGGGTATTTTTAAATTATCTTTTCCTTTTGAATGAAAATTTATGCACATTCATATAAGCAGTAAAACTGCTTCTAGGGCCAAAATTTAAATATAGATATGACATACCTATCACCCTAAAGCAAGAAACCTTCTGTTTTCATGTGAATAAGTAAGTCTAAGTCATTTTTCTTCCTCTTTCCGTGGTGCAAATGTTGTGCTTCTCAGCTCTTGCTCCACTGTGTTAAATTACAAAGCAGCATGACACTGTGGTTTAGCGAAACATTTTCAAACTGCTTTTTGAAATTATTATGGTTTAACTAGAAACAACATCAAAGTTAATGAGTGCTGATCTGAGATGCATATTAATTATGTCAAATGATCAGCAATCAGCTTTTCATCACATTCTTGTCTATGCACTTTATACACATAAGAGCTCACGTCTCCACTTGTTCCCAGGAAAAGATTGTACGTCACTTCTTCCTTCTTCCCCAAACAGCCTTTCAGGATAAACACCAGCATTTTTAAAAGAACATCTTTCCATGTTAAACTGGATCATTTTCCTTCTTCTCTTTTTACTTTGGACCTAAGGATCCCTCTGTTTAGTTTAGGATCAAGGCAGTAACTTGACTGTAACTTGAGTCACAGTTAATAAATAATATGAGTCTCTAGGCAGACAGTCCAGGCAAACAGGTAGAACACCAACAGGCTCCCATCCTGAATGTCTAGGGTCCTGGCCACCTAAGAGCTAAATAGAGCTTTCAGTGACACTAAAATTGAAGGCAATCCCACCCAGTTTGGGAAGAAGGGACCATGGTTGCTCTCTGGGTGGGACTATCTACACCGTTCTGAGATTGGAAAGATCTTGAAGAAAATGAGGAGCGCTTTTTCACTGATGAAAACTACTTTACCATCTCCAGAAAGCCTCTGCTGGCATGACAGACAAGGATCCATTTAGTCTCTCATCCATACGCAATTTCCTTAACACCCGGCAATTTCAATAGCTCATTTCAAAGGGAAAGAGTAGTTTAAAAGAACTGAGTAATGAGTGTGACCTTACTGTCCCTGTCCAATGTCCAATTTCATAGAGAAGTCAGGACAGGGCCCTGAAACACATCCAAGGAAGGAACTGAACTGTCTTTTCAATATTCAGAGTTCTTCACATATAACAGTATTTTCTTTAGAATTGGCATATTATGCACTCCATTAAAGGAAAAAAAATTCTTTGTTCCAATTCTAAGAAAAACATTCTAGCCCTTCATTTGAATTGGATTTTAAGCCAAACGCAGTAAAGGAAGCTGTGTTAGAGGGTTATGTCTTGAATATATAAATGGCTTCAAGAGAGAGAGATGGGAGATGTTTCAACTGTGAAGCCCTTACTGGAATATACATCCTTCTTCTTTCCTCTCCAACCCTCAACATACTCATATTATCTTCAAATAATAAGAGTGACTGCCTGCAGTTGATTTAATCACTATGATTTCCTGAGAAATGAAGACTGATGTCGCTTGAAAATTAGTCCAATTTTATCTTTGAACATGAGTTTAAAACTGTTAAAATTACTACTTTCAATAATATATTAACCTCCTCAGGGGGTATTAGTTATTCTCATAACCTTCCTAAAAAAAATGATATTAGGGCCCAACTTTTTTCGTTCATTAAAAATTCAACTTTAAGATACAATTACCTTTAAAACTTTGCCGAAGTTTAAAACGCTTCAGGTTTCATTTAACCTTTTCCAAATGAAACTTGAAAATCAGTTTTTCTTTCTAAACACAAAATGGGGACAAATCCATTTTATTGTCTCATAAAATCAAATTGAAATTAAGGAGAAAATAAATAGGAAAAAAAAAAAAACATGGGACAGGGAGATGGGTCAGTCAGTTTAGTACTTGCTTTACCAACAAGTATGAAGCTGTGAGTTTGATGCCTAGAACCCACAGGGGGAATAAGGCCAGGCTTGGTGATGGGTGCTTGTAATTCCAGATCCAGGGAGGCAGAGCCTGTTGGATCTCTGGGGGTCTCTGGCCTTCTAGTCTAGACTACTTATGAATTCCAGGACAGTGAGAGACCCTGTCTCAAAAAAACAAGGTGGAAGATACCTGAAGAATGAACCCAAGGTTGACCTCTGCCCTCCACACATATTATATTCATGCACACTGATGAACAGACATCTAGACAAAAGGAATCTTACAAGAACAGCAGTGATAATAAAAATAATAGCAAAGTGTTTGTTCTGGTTGTCAAGCAACTTATGTGTGCGCATGCCAAATGCTGGATATACTGCCACTCTGCTGCTCACTACTGATTACCCACGTGGTCCCCAACCTTCTTCACACTCATACATGCACAGGCGTACATACACAAGCACATGCACTCATATGCACACACACATACATACATGTGCACACACATACTTTCTGATGATTGTTTGGACAGCTTTGCACAGTGACTCATACTCTCCTTTGACTCTAGTTCAGTGAGAAGAAAACAGGAGAAAGGGAGCTAGTGACCTCTGCACCGGGAGCCCCTGCCTCTTCCCAGGCTACCAGACTCTTGTTCACTTTGACTTTGACCAGGGTCCCTGGACTCTCCCTCCAACACCAGCTCCCTTAAAGGTCTTTAATGCATCAGCCACACGTGGGCATGTCTAAACTACAGGGGCAGAAACATTCAGCCCTTCTTCCCAGGTCTCTCAGACCCCCTTCCGTATGACCCCTCTGAGTCCCTGAATATTCCAAGATGGTCCAGCATTCACCAATACTCTGTGTCAGCCGAGAGACAACCTCACTTATGCACACACCTATTGAGGGATTGCTTGTCTTCACACTGTAGCTTGGTGACTCGAGATACAGGTTTTCTTCCTTGCCACTATTCAGCATGCTAGATTTCTAAATATTCATTATGTGATGACACCAACAGCCTTAAGCCTGTAAATTCTCAGTATACATTTGCTAAGGATAAAGTAAAGCATGGGAGAAAGGAAAGACAGGAGAGGCAGACGAAGGAAAGGGGCACTTGGAGGTTTCAAGCTCAGTGAGTCGTTGTGAGGCTCACCAGCCAGCAGGCCATGTAAGGAAGGAAGCATGGCGGAGGTGCTGCTGAGTGTGGAGAGCATGAAGAGGACGGGAGAGCTGCAAACAAGACACTGCACAGTTTGGCACCCCCGTTCCTTAGCTCGCTGTCATGTGTTTGAACATCCTTAGCTCTAGAGTCTCCTTGGGGAGAGATTCTTGGGTGCCATGTTCTAACATCCAAAAACTTCTCCAATTATCCCGACCTAAGTATGTGTGGCACTTGAGGCCGTCAATGTGAAAACCAGTAGCATTGGCTTAGGGCTCTGGGGAGGAATGTGAAGAAGCCAAGAGAGGGGCCTAGATCAAGCAGGACAGAGAGGAAGGGGTTGTGTCTGATCGCTCTTGAGAGCGTATTATATCATGATTCTGTTCTCTGCTCATCCCACGGTCACAGCTCCATTATATTTTTAAATGTTTGGTCCTTCATGGAGCAGGCTCCTGATTTACCACTCATCACAATAGTATAGATCTGGGTACAGGATTCATACAAGCAGATGATAATTGTTGCACACCAAGCATGGTGCATTTGGACTTGTCTTTTTGTCCTGACTCTGCAGGTGCCCTGTCATTAACTCTTTTGTGTCCGGAAATTAAGTTGTTTGGATATTTACAAATACATATTTGCACTGTTGTAAATTTGAAAGTGCCAAAAAAAAAATAAAAGACAACTCATAAGATGAAATAGAAAGTATGTGGTATCCCCAAATCCGCAATTACCCCCTCTATCATTGTGTATTGCCTATTCTACATTCTTCTACTCCTTGTGGAGATATTTGGCATAGCAGAGGTATACGGTATGTAAATTTGTGTCTACAATGGTTAATCTTAGACATCTGCAGGGGGTTGGGAGGGTATGGCTGATATTTGAGCTGCTTGACAAGTCACATTTAGCTACTTTCATCACAACAGAGACCTGACATTACCAGAGCTTTAGCCAGCAATCATGACAATGAGCAGTCACGTTCTGGGGAGCAATCTATTCGTATCCGAGTTGTTGAATGGGGGGGTCTCATGGTGCAGAGGAATGCGAGCATCCATGTGTTCAATTTCTGTGTTTGAAAACCAGTATAAGAAACCCAGAAATACTCTTGAAAGCAAGACCAGTAACATCTTTAAGGCTCGGTGAATGGGCTGTCTCAAGAATGGCATTCCCAACAGGCCCACATTCTTTCGGGAAAGAAATGAATAAATGGCAGAGGGCAGAGATTGAACTAGGAATTCACTGTTAGTGAGAAAATACAGGATTTGTGATCCTATGACTCAACTGCTTGTTTAGAGACAGAGTCTTACTGTAGCCTTGGTGGGCCTTGAACAAATTTAGTAGCCAAGGCTGCTTTCCAACTTGTAATCCTCCTGCCTCCTGAGAACTGGGATTATAACCATGCACCAAAGCACCTGGTTTTCCAACTCAGTTGTAAAGAACTATTAAATTTTCATCTGAGACAAAAGTTTTGAGAACACACTACTGTCTGTTAGAAAGAGCTTCCCTATACACACTCTTTGACTTAACAGTTTCCTAAGGTGTCCTAAACAAGATCCCTTTTACAGTTGATTTATAAAGAACATCTTAATGTTCTCAATGAATTGAAGCTGGAAGCTTAGCTTTAACTTTGCAAGCAGCTCAGGAGTCAGTAGAGTGGCTTCTGTAATCGCAAATAAGAGGACATCTTTATTTATTCATAGACGAAGAAGAAGACTGTGCCCAGTTGAAAATGACTCACATCCAAATAAGGCAAAGGAAAATGAAAGCAACATTCTTTTTCATAAAGCAAGAATTGTTCATATCCCTTTCAACCAGCAGAGAAAGAAATCCTATGAGGTTTACTAATACCGGAGTTACATGTGTGTGCATGCACAGACTCAAATGGAGAGGCAGTATGCTACTGCAGACAACTTATGGGGACCCTGTTGTTCTCTCATCCTGCCTCAAAATGCCCTCGTCACTGGTTAGCTTCCTAAAGCCACCACAGTCCTCCATGAGTGGTTTTCTAAGTTGTTCACCTGCTCCAGCACAGCAGGAGATGAAGCTGAAGGAGGCTGAGCTGCCCAGAACAACCAGCAAGAGGTGGGCATCTCCACACTTATGGCTGCCCCTTAGACTGCGGAGCATGCTTTCACTCAGACAAAGTAGTCTGGGTTGATTTTTCTCTTGAAAATTGTGAGCTTTCTACTTGATTTTTCTAAAAATCAAATGTTGTGCCTCAATTGTCTATCAAATTCGTCAGTTGGCTCGTTATTTAAAACACGAAGGTCCATCTCTCTGAGTGTTTAAGATGACTATTGCCAATGTAGACTCATGAGCATCCTGTTGGCTTTCCAAACCCCCACTGCAAGGTGGAGGGCATTTCTTCCATGGTGACTAATCATGACTGTCAGTTTGGTTTAGAAATCAGCCAGGAGACAAATGTCAAAGGGCATCTGGGAGGTTGTCTCCACACAGGCTTACCTAAGGAGGGTAGAACCACTCCATGCATACATGGTACCCTCCCACAGGCTGAGATCCTGGGCCCCATACAAAAGCACCCTCATTTCTCTGCTTCCTGACTGTGAGCACAACACAACCAGCTGCCTCAGGCCCCTGTCGCTGTCCCTTCCTCACCATGATGAACCTGGACCCCAAACCATGAGCCCAAACCAACTGTTCCTTCATTGCTTTGGCCAGGTATTTTGGTCACAGCAGCAAGGAAAGTAAATAACAGAGCCGTGGGTGGTGCTCTGGGTTCCTTCCAAGGAAAGAACAACTATTATTCACTTCATTACATCAAAACACACGACAGAGTCCGAAGAAGAAAAACTAAGTTAAACGTAAAGTATTACTAGTTAAGATGCCTCACTAAGCCTCGGAAAATATTCTCCAACTAATTCAAATGGAAACATTAAGGCTGGACTGCAGCTCAGTGGAAGAGCACATGCCTTGCTTATGTAAGGCCCAATTTTTGATCTTCAGAAACACACACACAAACACATACAAAGTTAGTCACTGAGAAACGCACTCTCCTTTACTAAGCAAGCAAAATATACCCCCTCAGAAATATAAACACAGTCAAGAATGGTGGTCCATGCCTGTGATGTCAGGATCGTTGTGTTAGACAGAAGCCCATGATACAATGACAGACACAGACATTCACATCATAGCAGTACATGTCTATGGACTTAGCCAGTTTGCCTGTGAGCAGCCACAGGTCCCAAAGAGCTCCAAGCCGTGCTTTTGCATGTACTATGCGCTTGAAACACTTGTTCTGTTAGGGTCCTATGGTAACACCACATCCCTGTAATTGAGACTGAGATCTTTCTAGAAGAGTATATACCCCTGTTGTCTACAAACTTGGAAACTTCTGGTCTCTGCAGCATGGTAAGGAACATGTTGGTCCTCCCTCTGTCTGGGCCTTGCCTTCCTCAACATAAGAATTGATGGGGCCGGACGGTGGTGGCACACACCTTTAATCCCAGCACTCAGGAGGCAGAGGCAGGCGGATCTCTGTGAGTTTGAGGCCAGAAAGTGAACTGATGGGGATGCAGGAAGTCATAGATGTAGCAGTGAGGTCTATGCTAGAGGGGCCATCTCTTGGGGCCAGAGAGGAACAGTAACCAGAAATCTGAGCTGTACTCCAAGGAGTGTGAGAGTCTCCAGCCTCAGAGACTACATGATCCAGGCACTCCTCCAACCCTGAAACATGAGTGAGGTGTTTTGTTAAATGTGCCTAGGAGTTTCCTGTTCTCCAGATGGTTGGAGTGTTTAATCTGCAGCATGGAATTAGCCACATTCCAGTCCTTGCCAGGAACATTAAATCCAACTGACTGGTTCTCAACCCGAATGCTCAGCTACGATCAACATTATTTATGAAATACGTTTAAAGGCATATCTATTGCTCTATATCCTAGACCCTGGTCCTGTGGATTACTGTAGTCTTTGAAATTGTATGCAGAATCCAAGGTAGTAGACATTCAGAGCTCTCAGTGTTGGCTCACATTAATCTATAACAAAGTAAGAGTCACTAATATTTATTTCAAGAGTGAAGTGCTTCCAGATGGATGACACTAAAAAAGTAAGGAAATAAATACCTTAAAGCCCCAAGAGACATCTTAAGACCCATTCCTATAGTATCATGGCCCACAGAAATACATCTACATGTGGTACTGAGAAGATAGAAAATGGAGTCCCATGACAGTGTGCTCACTGAATTGCATTGCCCAGAGTTGCATTACGAACCAAATTGAGTCCCCCAAATGCATGCAACAACATAGCAAAAAGATAACCATCTACAAGCCTGGAAGAGAACCCTCAGCAGAACCCAACTATACTGGTGCCCCTTCCTCAGCCTCACAAACAGTGAGAAGAAGACATACCATCCAACATGCCCTCTATGGTGTGTACTTGAGCCCACGCTGACTAAGACACGTGGACTAAATTTCCCTGTAGTTTTCAATAGTAAAACAGACATTTTCTTATTTGCCTGATGTGATCATGAGCTCATTATTTCTTACCTTTGACATTAAAGTCTTAGAAATTAGAATTTTTAAATGGGGGGGGGTTAGTCTTGAGATGGGGTCTTATGTAGCTCAGGCGGGCCTCTAACTCTCTATGTAACCAAGGGTGACCTTGAGCTCCTGATCCTCCTGCCTTGAGCTCCCAAGTGCTGAGATTAAAGTTGTGCACCACCATGCCCAGCTAGAATCAGAATTCCATCCTATTTTAGTACAAGCACACTTCACACATCAATTTCATTCCAGAATGCCTCTTAGTTTTTATATTTTTCTGTTTTTCTTTTTTTCTACTTGCTGGTAATTTTATTATATTGACTTTATGCATTTATGGAAGCTGCCTCAAATCCTTTCATAAGCAAGCTAGGTTACAAGCAAGAATATAAATAAGGGCAGTTGAGATGACTCGGCTGGTAAATATGATTCTCATGAAGCCTGATGAACTAAGTTCAATCTGCAAAACCCAATATGAATGTAGAAAGAGAGAACTGACTCCAAAAAAGTACACTCTGGCCTCCATACTGGCACCACGTGTGTGTGCAGCCATACCTACCCACCCACTCCTACACACATGATAATCACAAAGGTTTTTAAAAACTATAAATAAATGAATGAATGGAATTTCCAATAGAAAATTAAACAAATATGCATAATTACGTTTAGGGTTATATATAAACATGCACTTAAAATTTACATCAACCATACTCATATTCTTGCATATATAATTATATTCCAGAGGCCATTAATATTGGGTTTTGGGGTATTCCCAAAGTGCCTATGAACAGAATTCAGAAAGTCTGTACATTTTAATGAAGAATATATCTTCGTTGTCACTAATCTCTAACAGAAATTTAACATCTCCAATTATACGTATTGGCCACAAGCCATGCACTGTAATATGTATTTATTTTCCAATGCAGTTCCTGAAACCTCCAACCCCACTTCGGTTATCTGTAGCTATCTTCAGATATTAAGCTTGTTACTAGATTATGGTCCTGGATATGTTAATAAAGAAGTACATGGTTCTAATCCCATTTCTGTTGCTCTGATATAAAATACCTGACAAAAAGTAACTCAGGGAAGAAAGGATTTGTTTAAGCTCACAATTCCAAGTTACAGGCAATCACTGCAGGGAACCCAAGGCAGCAGGAACTTAAAACAACTAGTCATGCCACATCCACGGACAACAGTGGAGAGAAACAATGCATTCATGCTCAGTGCTCAACTAGCGTTCTCTATCTACTCTTACACAGGCCAAGACAAGGGAATGGGGCCACCCACTTTCAGGCTGGATCTTACCATATCTATTAAGGCAATTAGGTCTATAAAATCCCTCATTGAGACTCTTCTCCGGGAAATTCTAGGTTGTGTCAAGTTGACAATTAGAACTGACCATCACATATACTATTGCTCCGTGAGTTCTTTTATATTTTGATCATCATATTATAGACAACTGTTTTCCTTGAAATGATTTTATGTTTTGCCTTATGCATTGAAAAACATTATTCTGAAGAGCCCATAAGCTCCCTCTAATTGTAAAGAGGACAAAAGAAGTTAGGTTCTGACACAAAATAATGTAAGTAGCATCATAATAGATGGTTGGCCACTCTGGTTGAAATCTACACCTGACTCTAGGGAATGGCATCTTCTCCTGCTCGTAAATCACTGAGGGCCCCTTACGTAAAAGGGAATATATTTGCTGCAGGAGTGTGTGTTCTAGCCCCTCTGATGATACACAGCTATGTCCAGCACATAGGCAATTAAACTTCTATGGCTTAAGTTTACATTTGCAGCTTCTGAACGGATATGGAAGTGCTCTGCAAAACTTCGTTCAACATTTCTGTTCTCAAGAGAAAAGCAACCCTGCCGGGCGGTGGTGACACACACCTTTAATCCCAGCACTCGGGAGGCAGAGGCAGGCGGATCTCTGCGAGTTCGACGCCAGCCTGGGCTACAGAGTGAGTTCCAGGAAAGGTGCAAAGCTACACAGAGAACACCTGTCTCGAAAAACAAAAAAAAAGAAAAGAAAAGAAATTTAGTTAACATTTAAAATGTCTCTGTGAAGCTGAACATCATTCGAAATCCCTTTCTGTGTTTTGCAAGTTATCTAAGCCCCTATTTTTCTCTCCTTTGGGTGTCGGGCTTCTTCTGCATTTTCATCAAACATTCTGTCACTTTCACACAAGCGAAGTAGAGCAGAAATACAAGGAACTGAAACAAAAGGCTGTTAGTGTGTTACCCGCACACATGGAGGTAGCATTTTTAGGTACTATTACAATGGTCTCTGCCTGGACGGGGGCCAGAAACTGTATGCCTCGTGAATGTGTTGGTGGGTAGTTAGAAAGGCAGTGTATACCTGGTGAGACCACCCTGTGAAAGGGAGGCCCAGGTCCACCTTGTCCAAGAATATCTCATCTGAGATTAGGAAAAGGAGTAAGAACTCATTGTCACCAATGGTAAAAGTTAAATGCAGGTAGAGACTCCAAAGGGATCCATTCACCAGAAAGATCCCACGTGAGTCTCTTGGTCCTGGAGTATAGTCACTTTTCAGATATAAAGCTAAGCTCTGGAGAAAATAATTTCTTTCAGAGTCTCTCTCCTGGACAGAGGAATGGCTGATGCCTAGACAAGTCAGCTTTTTTTTCTTCTTCATACCAAACTGCCTGCCCTATCCCAGTAGAACTGTGGTTGGGAAATGGGTTCATAGCTAAATAATAATGCACCAGGTTGTTAGGGACTCTCTGAGTACACACCATTGAGTTTGCTAGATGGCTGGTCTGTTGCTGTAAGCAATGACATTTTCTTTTTCTTTTTTTAAAGATTTGTTTATTTATTTATTTATTTATTTATTTATTTATTTATTTATT